>KK502404.1:965021-1022156 GCA_000688735.1 Glossina austeni | reverse complement strand
ATTACATTTCTATTGTTACCATTTTTGTCTATCAATCATTTCAATGCTTAGTTTTTTACATATATATATACATATATATATATATATATATATATATATATATATATTACCCATTTTTTAAACTATTTTTTTGTCTCTTTATTGTTTTTAACATTTTCATTAATAATATTTTTGCTTTGTCTCTCTAAAGAGAATTTTAACACCTGTTCGAATAGACACACACAAACGTGCACACAAGCATATAAAATCGGAATTTAATTCAATTACAACTCAACTCCAATTCCCCCCCTCCCCTCGTCTTCTTCTCTCTCTTATTCTTTTCATTTTCACTAAACTCACCAATTCGTTCTTCTTCTTCTTTTCCTTTTTTTTTTTTTTTTGCTTTTTATCTCTCATTTTTATTTCCCTATTTGTCAAACACATTTTGCCGTTGTGGATGCCTCTACCGCATGCGAGTGCAGAACATTGGCAAAAGAAAAAAAAGTACAAAAAAAAAGGAGAACATTTTTGATTCATTAAATATTAAAACCTTACAAAGTGTGTTTTGTGTACGAAAATGCCAACAACAGTATGCGAAACTAAATTGAATTCCGATGTGTTCCAAGATACGGCCATCCATAGGTAAAAATCAGGTTGCTAGGTATGGTATAGACATATGTGTGTTAACTAGTGTGAAAGATATGTCTTTTTCCTTCTTTTTCCCGTTTTTTTTCTTTTTTTTTTTTTTTTCTTTTTTAAAGATCTTTTGGTAAAAAACAGAAAGTGCTAAGTAGAGATTTCAAGGCATTTAAGGGAATATTTTTTCTTGTCAGTCTACAGGTAAAATGTAATGAAAAGTTGTTGTAGCAAAGTTTTCTCATTAGTTGCTTGATTTTGGGTGATCGACTTTTTTAGTATTGCACGGACTTACATAAATCATTTTGTAATAGTTTATCACTTCTATTATTATTATTACCATTTACGTTGGGACCTTTATGTAATAGTAGGGCTTCATTCTTTTCTTCAATATAAGCAACGGCGGAATCAGGGAATGTCACTTACGTGGGACACGGTGATGATTAGAAAGAAGTCGCGAAAACGAACAAGAGATAAAGGGTAGAGATATACCAGTTAGGGCTTTAGGTTTACCAAATAAGCCCTCACTAGAGCTACATTCAAATCTGGTCTAATCTGGTGTTGAGGCTTGAAGAACCCACGCATACCGCGTCTTGATAATGGCGACGGTTAAGTGAAATTAAGTCACAGTTTAAAACCAACCCAAGTAAGCAGGACTCGCTGAGGCAAAACGTAAATAAAGTAAAAATATAGAAGGAATGCTATAACGACTCCACAAAATCATGTTCGTATGTGTTGGAGGCTTGCAAGGCAATTGAAAAAAACTTCACCTACGACTAGATTTTCATCTAAGAAAGTCGATATTTATACGAGGCGATTGTTGTTAGCTCCTCCGAAGATCTCTGCATAAGACGCTTCTTCCTTTGACGTTTCGGCCGAGGAGACCGTATGTTACGATAATGACCCTTATCACTTTTAATGTTTGCCTTCTATTTAATTATAATATTCTTAGGCAAAATGTTAAATGCATTCTTCGCACATGTATCTCTACATCACTACCTTTTAAATTTTAGTTTATTTTATCATTACTGCGATTATGACGTGTTAGTTGTTCTTATTAAGGGTATAGTATCGTCTTTGTTTTCTTTTTTTTTTTTTGCCTAAGAGAGTATTTGGCTCCCTAAACTAACAAATAATGGCTATTATAGTCTGATTCTGATATAATCCATCTTCAGGAATAAAGAAATACAGAAAATTTTGACCACAATAGAATACCAATTGGCTGAGCGGTTGATTACATTGTAACATCCTGTTAATAAACTTTTAAACTCACAAGCGTTCCATAGCGTATATAAAAAAAGTATAGTTCACATAATAGTCTATAGTGGCAGCAGTATCATTACACTGTGCTGGAACATATTTGCAAAGGTGACACCCAGGAGTCGAAGAACGTATGTTGTGACGTGAACCCTACTTCTTAATTCAAATACATAGCGGACCAAATAGTTGACAGTGATTTTCAATCTCCGCATCGCGGCCAACTCACAATTGGAAAAAACTTGACACCCATATAAAAGCGCAGAGAGGAGGTAATTTTTGGCCAGCAGATAACTTATACACGGAGGCCTCTACGGGCTACTCATAGGCTGCGTAACTGTATGTATGTTTGTTTGCACGGACACGATTTCCCCACGTCAGTTTTGTGTTCACGCAAATCGCTACGTTTCGATCCGTATTAGCACATTGAACCAGGTTGCTATTTGTAGTTATCCCCTGAACCTGAACCTGTTGAATTTCGTTATGGACTTTTGCTTATTAGCAAATGTTTGCATTTAGTGTCGCCCAAAGTTGAATTGCCGTCAAACACTCATTTATTCTGTTCATACTTGCGTTTAGTTGCTTACTACAGCCAGTTTGGTACAGTCGTATATTATCCGCACGTACCAAACACACACAAGCACAAGTCTTGGTAGGTCATTATCATATAGAGTGAATAAGAATCACCCAAATACTGATCCTTGGAGAGCACCTTTTGTGATGGTGAGGCATTCTGATATCATGTTTGAGGATATAACAATCTGCCGTCTGCCGACTAAGAATAAGCGAATAAGCTTCACTACGGTATGCGCAAAGATGTACATTCTTTCAAGCTTAGGGCAAAGAATATCGCGTTCAACCGAATTAAACGCCTTTAAAAAGCCTAATAGGTCAAGGAATTGTACATTTCCAAGGTCAACTATACGCTGCACCTACCATCATCCGTAACTTTGGTTAAAATGCTAACGCAGCCATGCTTAGGTCTGAATCCACACTGACATGAACCAATTAAATCGTGCTCTAAGAGGTATTTATTAATTTGGTTTGGAGAGGTATGCAAGGATCGGTTTAGGTTAATAGCCATTGACTCCTTTGGGCACCAGTAATAGTATCTTTGCACGCTTCCAGCTTTTAAGAAAATATCTCCTCACGCTTGCCGTGTCCATAATTGGTATTCGGTTTGTCGAGTTTTACCTATTTATTCAGTAAAGCAACGCAGACCTACCTGAGAAGGTGGCAGACTGTATTAAGTTAGCTTGAAATCAAATGAATGGCAACAAAGTTTACGTCACTAAGGTATGCTAACTATGTGAAGGAAGGATTTAAGAGTTGTGTTATTATCTCCAAAGGCAATCCTTTGATGTGGGAACCATTTTCTTTTATTATACGGATGCTTTCGCAGTTCGGAGCCATTAAAGGTTCATCAAAATGAAATATTGGCTTCCACAGCCGCTTCTAAGCCTTCTGCGAATGCTTTCTCCTATTCATATGACACCCATCCCCAAAGCCGCTCTATAGTATCATCAACGCTTCGGCATATTTTATTTTGATTAGTAGCATGGTCGAGTCAAACTGGTTATCCAGGATATTTTTCCTTTATGAAAATCTCAAAGCACTTAAACATGCGACTAACAAAATGTATCCCTCTAAACTTACCGACTGACTGATTGACAGATTTGAGTCGAACTTCTTATGGAAACTCAGCACAATTCAAGCGAATTGCGCAAAAAATTATGGCGAGATTTTTAACGCTCTTCCTTAGAACGATATATTACGAGTGCGAGTTTTTAGGCGTCACAAAGATCTAACGAACTTGATGTAGCGCATGTGAGGGCTACGAGAGCTCCTAGCCAGATGCTAGGAGTTAAGCGGGAGTTTATTCGCTTATTGATCAATAACAACATTCCAGTTAATCGGCGATGAGTCAAAATAATGAAATGAGCGAAATGAGTGACTCATGTAATTATTTTCGAAATCTAGACTCTATGAAATTGTCACTAGAGACCAGGATTGCATTGAGGGTTGGAATAAATGGCTAGAAGAATGGAGAAAACCTATGCGAAGAATGGTTTTTTCGAAAATTCCAATTTGATATCTTCGCTGCATTAGTTGTTTGCTTCAAAAAAAAAAAAAAAAAAAAAAATTAAAAAATCAAGCAGTTGAGAGACTTCTTCGTACCGCAAGAGTTTACCGTATTTTCCTTTTTTCCGCCTTTCTGCCTTTATAAACGCGCATTACTCTTGCAAAATTTTCTCATGATCGTTATCACTGCTTACTTGGCATATAATTACTCTTTTTAATCACTTTTTTATGACGTAATAGAAGTATTCTTTAGGTTTTTTGGAATATTTTCCTCTACCTTGTACGGCCTCTTTGCCAAAAAAAAAAAGAAGAAAACAATTAAAAAAACGGTTACTACGCTCTCATCATGAAAGTTTAACAATAGAAAATAAAATACTTGCTCAACACACAAACAGATATACACACATAGATAAATGCGTACCCATACAGGCACATATACAGACGCAAACACTCATTTGTGGTTGTCTCATGTCTAATTAAGCGACATTTTATATTTCTTATGTTAAGTATTGTTTTGCCGCAAATACAAATTTTTGTTTTGTATTATTTTTCTTCTTCTTTCTCTTTTTCTTCTTATTTGTTTTCTTCACTTTCTTATTACATTGCTGCTGCTCTTATTCGCTTTTGTTCTGTGCGGTTGTCTTTTCTTTTTCTTTTTCTTTTTCTTTTTAATTTTTTTTTTTTTCTGTTTTTGTCGTTGTTGCTGTTGTTAAATATTGTTGCAAATGTTTTCATTTAATGTTGGCCGCAAAATGTTTTCCACACAATTTTACACATTTACAACCCCTCCGCAGAAACTAGAGGAAAACTTTTCTAAAATAACATATGATGGGGCGACATTTCTTTTGGCATATCTGTGCCGCAATGTTTCAGAGTTGGGTTTTCTTGGTTTGTGTGCACAATTGTGGACACAAATGTTTTTTGCATTATTATTGTTGTTGCTTCTACTGTTGCCACATAGAAAGTACTCATATGTTTTATTAATTTCAATGTACATGCAAATGAATTTCTTACACTATTCCGTTATCGTAAAAGAACAACAGAACACAATTCACAACAACACAACGAGAGCATATAATATAAATAGAACACAAACATATATATACACACACACACACACACACACACACACACACACAAAAAAAACCTCAATAGTAATAATATCGTACGTACATAGAATACATTTACATACCGCCTTAACGTCACAAATACATAAACATATTTCCAGACATAATGTTTTCTTATGTCGTTACTTGTCGTTGGCGGAGTAAAAAAGAAGACACATTTGGTTTTTCATGGTCTCAGCCAGCAGCTATTAAAAATTCATTGAACCTTTTTAGGTCCAAAACAAAAAGTAGTACACCTAAACATACAAACACGCGAACGAAAAAAAAAAACAGACATACACAAACACACACGCATATACGGAGACAGATAGACAGACAAACTAAACTTTAATAAATTTCCCAGCGTATCCACAAACACCGAATGATAATTGAAAAAGTTGTTTCCCATCCGTGCTCTCCCCCTCTCTCACGGTCGCTTTCACCCCGATCCCGGTCCCTCTGTCTTCTTCTATCATAGCTGCCTTTGGAAACTCTAAATCTCTTAAGGCTAACTTATTATCACGCCAAACTTACACTTAATTGTAATAAACGTATTAATTATATGCTTTTCTGCTCTCATAAACTTTACTTCATTAAATAATTTTAGTGCTTTTTGCTTTTGTTTTTTTTTTCTTCTCTCTACAGCTCTCTTCTTATACGCAAAAAAAAAAAAAAGAAAAGAAGGAATCTGCAGTTTATTAACGTTAATTTGCAACAATAATTAAAAAATTACCATCTCATCTGGTTTTAAAACGAAAAAAATACAAAAGCGTTACTGTTTTCATCGGTATCTCCTCTCTATCTTTATAACCTTATACTACTACTTTCAAAACAAAAGAGAAAAGTTTTTCGCAATCTTAAGGTTTTAATTAAAGTTGAAGATATTGAAAGTAGAAAAGCTATATAGCTTACCTTAAGACGAATTTTTTACTACCTATTGGGCTAAGCAGCAATGGCTAAGCGTTAGTAGGCTCAACATATTAAATTCAAAATCGAGACAAAACAAAATAAAATCGACTAAATTTCTCTGCATGCTTGCATAATTCGTAATCGCCTTTTCGCTCCCCTTATACACCGAACGAACCGAACGTATAGATTATCGTATGTACAGGGAATGGCAATTTCAATCTTCGCCGCATCTTGGCATCCTTAAAAAGTTGTTGACAACAAGACCCGTCTTATTTAGAGAGTTCAATTCTGCATTTGTGTGTGTAATTGAGGAGGAAAAAAAACCTTTACACACTCAATACACATTTTGTGTATTCTTTTTTCGCGGAAGCAGAAACACGCGACCAATTCACAGAAAAATAGGCAACGTTATGCAAGGAGAGAGAGAGAGAGAGAGAGAGAGAAAAAGACTTGGGTAAAACTATCATATAAAGCGGAAGTTATTTATGAAATTGCATTCCCGATGTTTTGCTCAAGAGGCCTTGGCAAGTTTCCATTGCTATGGGCGAAATGGCAATGCCTTGCGATGGTTGCTAAAGCCTTTTATTACTAATAGAAAATTCTGCGTTGACCACACACAGGATATGCAAATTAGAATGCCTTCTTCCTTAGCATAGGTTAAATACTGTTTACAATCAGTACAGCATTTTTTTCTCTTTTCGCTATGAATCTTTTCAAAGAAGAATTCTCAACAAGTGCATGATTTCTCTAAAACTAACTATTTGTGGATTGAAATTTTTTTTAGTTTTTTCATTAAATTTATTGTTTCTTTTATTCGTCGCAACTGTTATTTAATAAATAAATTTCATTTAAATAATAAAAAAAAAACCCAAATTTTTCTTGGATAGCTGACACATATTTCAGATAAATATTGAATGGATGCAATCTAGCGTTTGCTCACCTTTTCGTCAAATATTATTCTAATCTATCCTCTTCTCATTGCAACGATGCATTTCAGAAACGGTTTGCTATGAATGGTCTTTTAAAGGCAAGTGTCAAGTTGAACGTTTGTCCACTGTCATCGAAGACCAAAGCTTCAGTAAATTTGATCAAGTTTCAGGTTATATTGTATTCCTACAGTTATAAAATGCCTTAATTGTGATTGGATTGAAAAGTAGTAGCGACGAAAGAGTGCCAAAAGCGCTTTAATGAAAATTTTCCATGCATACAGTTGCATTTATAACACACACAAGCAATATTTCATAAATCCTTGCGAATATTTAAAGATTAGCTTTATGGTAACCGATTGAAAATAAACGGGTATTTGTGATCATTTCTCAATCAACTGAATAATAATATTCATGGGGATTCATTCTTGAATCTAATCTAATCTAATCTAAATATTGAGAAATGGCAACAAAACAATCAATTTCGTGAGCGTACAACAACTTACAGTTATCATAAAACGGCTTTTCAAAAGCTTTTTCGTTATATTCAAAGTGATCGCAAGAGTGATCCGATTCGAATCATTTTCAACCACGTTGATCCTTGGGCTACAACACTTCGGAGTACCAAATTTCATGACAATATCCCAAAAATTCCGATCTGTAAGCTGAATAAAAGAAAGGGAAAGGCGACGGGATAGACGGACAGACAAGTTTAAACCGGATCGATATAATAAAAGGTGGGTCTATGCCGAATTGTTCTGGGGTGTAGGGTACAAAAAGTCATATAATCTAAATGCCTATTGCTAGTGAAACAAGTAGAAGGTGCTTCAAATGTTTTGAAAAAGTCCAAGAACCAAGAAAATAATTTTTATAAAATTCAAAAATGATTAGCACCGGCTCGAATTAAAAATCGAATTAAAAATTAACTTGTCAACATTATCTTACGGACTTCTCTTTAGTATGTTATTTTAAAGATATTCTAAAAAAGTCAAATGGACAGTACGAGTAAGTAAATTTTGCCAGTCATGCTGTTTGTTATTATGAAACATCGTAATTCGAGAAAATCAGGTTTAAAATTTAAATGTTTTTGCCATTAATCTGCCATTAATTTCAACACCGCCCATGCTCTTCTTTCCGTCAAGATATTTTGACAGAGAGTGCCGCTTTGTCTGTACATCTGTCAAAGAGAGAATTGCACTCTTTGAACCGCATAAGTTGCGAAATGACGAAGACGATGCCATAGGTGAATTTATCGTCAAAATCTTTCTTTAAAATTTTTTATTTCTTGGCAGACGCACTGACTGACACCTCCCGAATCATTCTCAATCTTATATGCAGCGAACTGTCTGTTGGAGGTCTGCTGACGTATTTTTGTTTGCAGATGCTTTGAACTGGTAGAAGTCATTAGACTGTAATGGATTGTCTTCGGAGCGCCCGAAATTTTAAGAAGAGAAGTTGCTTTCTTAGAAAGTTCAAGGCTATAACTCTATAAAAAAATGTTTTCTTAAAAAGGTTTTCTCATTACATTAAAAAACGAAAAAGCTTCGCGCATGCTAATGTCCGCCCGATTTTCTAATTTTACAGCCATTAACGTGACTTTAGCTGCATACTAACGACATTTGTCTGACGTAGTGGAGATTCTTCCAAGATGCACGATAATGTCTTAAATCTGCGCGAAAGCAAAGTAGATCAGTTATAGCTTTAGATTAGGTTTCATCTGATCTTGTTAGGTACGTGATTTTCAAGCGGTTATAGCATGTTTATTGTTAAGTTTTCCAGGCAAAAAGATTCTTCCAAGATTCATACTTTCTACTCCGATTGGCGAGCGAGAGAAGCAATTGTTTGCCGCATCTTCTTCTACTAAAGCATTTTGGCATTTTATAGAAGAAAATGCTCACGTATTAAAAAAAACAAACAGTAAGTGATAGTATATATATATATATATGATATATAGGGAATGGTTGGAATTTTAGCGAAATATCACCTTTTCCTGTATGTAAACTTTCAAAAGGCATTTTGCCGCGCTCGGCCGATGAAATTGAAGAATTTAAGATACACTAAAATGAAAGTTCATCATAAATCGTTTTCTCTATACCTTTACAAATGGACCTTTTAGCCTCTTTCCTCTTTCTAACTCTTAAGAAACTACTTAACAAGATTGCAAATTTATAAAAAAATTTTAATAAATGCTTTTCCCCAAAAATTTGCCGGGAAATATTATTAAGATATGCTTCAGCGACTTAATACTCACCTATATATTCAAAGTTATTAAAATCATTTTAATAAGCATCTATGGTGTGTTTACGTGTGAATGTGTTTGTCTTCAGATCTTAGGAATATCATTTCGAATGTCTGTGCTGTTCAAGTAGCATATTAAGTGGCATTTACGCTTTAATTTAACGCTTTTTAATGTTGTTAAAGATATGCTGAAGATGGCATCGCAACGCAATATATATTGCAAAAGAGAAGCTTACCATACAAAACCACGATGATTATGATGATGATGATGATGATGATGATGATGATGATGATAATAATAAGAAGAACACGATACTGACGATGGTAAAAGCGACAAGGGCAACGAGAACGACAAAAAATACAACTGAAAATGAAAATTTAACGGTGGTAGCATATTTATAGCGTACAAGCAACGCTTGTTATAGTATGCAGCAACTTAAGTCAATCACGAGGAGGACAGAGAGAATTGTAAAACAGTCAACCTCATGTAACACCAGGGAGTCATTAGTACAGCATCCACATCTTATAATAGAAAGAAGGACATGATATAGAACTTAAGGAGTCGATAGACAGACGGTAGCCATCTGACTGCATGACTGACTGACTCAATGAACGAATGAACGAATGAACGAATGAATGAATGAATGAATGAATGAATGAATGAATGAATGAATGGGTCGTCTGGCCGCAACATCACAAGTCACAATATTCTCGGCACATAATAAGAAAACGAGAGAAATGAAGAAGCAAAGTAAAAGCCGCCAGGAAACGGAAGTGAGAGTTAGTTGCTTGAATGCTTAACAGTATAAAAATGTCTATTAGTCTGTACGCCAGCTTGCCGGCTTGCCAGCTTCCCAGCTTGCCCAGCTGAGTGTTGTCTATTAAAGAATATTTTGGCTTGTTGGCCTGTCGTCCCCAATGGCTGTCATTATTAAGCTGCTTTTGATACCGCCACCTTACGCGCTTTGCTTTGGTTTACTTTGCTTTGCATTTGTTCGCAATGGCTTCACTTCACAAGATGAGGAAATGAAAGGTAATTTTAAGGATTTCACTTTTTCTTTTTTTTTTTATATGTATATTCATTTAATACATGACGTGTCAAAGACAATCCTTCTTGAAATCGTTTTGTTACTACTTCTTTTTTGTTCATTGTAACGGTTTTTATTCCAAAATAAAATTATTTATTTATATATAAACATCTTTTCTCGTGCTTTCTTCATTCCCTTCCTTCCTGTCTTTCTTCTTTCTTCTTTATTTTTCCTTTTTTTTTTTCTTTATTGCATATCGGAGAAGCATTTAAACCGTGAATAAAGTCATAAAGATTTTGTCTCTGGTTTTCCTCCGGAATAATTGGTTAAGTAGTATTACTTGACTGTTATTGCTTCTCTTATTATTATTGTTGTTATTGTTGTTTTTTATATTGTTGTTGTTATTCTTCACAACAAGCTGTTGATTATATTTTGACGGGCAATGATTTTTGTGTGTGCACAGATAAAAAAGAAAGGGAGAGTTTTAAACGAAACACATAGGATTGAATTTCCATAAACATTCATTAATCTTAATCAATGTTTTATACGTTTTGGAACAGAGAAACGGTAACGATACGGTTGGTCAAATTTCACTTTAAAACTCTTATATCACGACCTAATGTATAATCCATGAAACAAATTAAGTTTTGCTAAAATGAATTGGTAACTAACACCTCAACTATTTAAATGGAAACGCGCTAATGAGAAGAAATTTTCAAAGAATTCTCTAATTGTTCATTTATAAGACGGCGATGGGCTAAAATTTGCTTCCATCTGTTCTAGTTACACAGGGTACACAGTAGAGAGGCGGGAATGGACAAATTATGTGATCTGATAGGGTACGAAATAAAGTACGAAAAATGGAGATAATATCAAGGTTTGACTGATATCCGCTGTATGAGAATCTTCTCCTTAGTCCCCCTTGTTCCAGACACTTCAATTTTTTATATGCTTTCAAAAATTATGATAATGAAAATCTTACAAACAAGTTGATTAAGGCAAAGTAAGAGAGCCGTTGGCTTAGATTCAATTTTGTCAAATGATTATGATTTTATTCGCCGCATTGAGTGAAGAGTTTTTAGTTAAGACGCAAACCATCTAATCTACATATCATTTTCAAACAAATGCGAATATATTAGGAGTACGAATAAATTTCTGCTGATTTTTTGGTAAAGTTTAACGTATATTATAACAAAAAAGTAGCATGAGATATTTTATTCAGTCTCTTGTCTATCGCTAAGCATTGCTTCTCCTATTTCATAGACAGACTCTGATTCCCGGGTAGAAAGCATAGCTGATCTTTTGAGGCTATCTATCCAAACCGCCCAAGGCGCTGATCGAAAACTCTGTTAGTCAGGCAAACTAGTATCTGATGAATGTAGCGCAAAGCATGGCACATTTCAGTTTATTGCTTATAACGCCTCCTGTGCGCGTTTGGCCATGTGGCCATGTGGAATAATGTACAATATCATGCAAACCAGCTCTAGCATCAAGAAGTTCCTCAAAATGTGTCCCTTCTTCGTCCCAGACACATCAGTTACTCTCGGTGACGTTGATTAGCAGCTGATCCCGGTAAAACGGGCCGCCATGGATATTCAATCATCTTCATCATCTTCAGTCGATATTAATTGTTGAAAGTCGAAGTTTAGCATCGCTATCCTTTGAATTAAAAAGGAAATTAAAATCTCCCACAAATGGCATTCTTTTGCGAAATTTTCGAAAGCTTTGCTATAAATATATTTCGAGGGGGCATTGCTGACATCTCACAACAATGGTTACGGTGCTGCCAGTTTTCAATGGCTCAGAAAAAAATTACTCTCATTATATCCTACACCACTTGCAGTAGAAGCGTATATTGAGTTTTGTGTGGATGTATCCAACAAGCAGAAGAATTTGAGACGGACCCACATTTTATTGTGCCAATTGTGCGGTTCTGAAAATAAGATTTCGAAGCAGACCACTTTTTGGATCGTTTCAAAAATAACGTCTTATTTTGAAAAGTCGTTACATGAATATCTGTAGGATGATGTATGATATTTAGTAGCAGTGCGTCGTGGTCTTGGGCTTTGGAAATGAGTTCAAAGAAGCACAACGTAATAAAAAGTCGCAAATTGCACAAAAATATAACATTTTTACTAGCCGAGGAGGAGCTCACCGTATACAAATTATTGAGCCCACATATTGACCCGTGGTAAAAATCAAAGAAAAAGAACTATTCGACACAAACGTTTCATCCGATCTCTATAGTCTTCATATTCAGGCAGAAGTCGATGAAAATCTTTATTTGAGAAACCCTCTAATCGTGTTGATCTAAATCGTTTCTGCTTGTCGGGCTTGATCATCGAAGATCTACATTTCCCCTTTCGGTCGTGAACTGAGCGGAATACGAGTGAACACATACTTTCTTAAAATGTTGGCGTAAAATTCAACTTGCGAATAATTATTTTTCTACTTCATATATTTGGCAAATGTAGGGGCGAGGAAAGTTCGCTCAGTAATTAACTTTTCGAAGTTTTTATTATGCAAAACGCTTGCTGGTCACAGTTTAATGGTTTCTCAGTTCTTCTGATGCAATTTTCAAAATTTGATGACACTATAGAAAGAGAAAAAGTTCCTTTATCATACCGCACTGTGAATTCTTGTTTTCTCCTCTTCTCGATGTCAATCAGCAGCTGTCTGCATGTAATTGTTAAGATTTAATTAATTTTCACACAATGTGGTCAATGCGGCTAATCTGAAGAAGCAGCTTAACGTCCAACAAAACTTTTCGACAGTTACATACTGCCATAGAAATGCTTCCTGAGTAATTTCTCATATATTTGCTAAGATCTCCACCTACGGCACTTCTCTTCCTTCCTTCCCAATAGTGCTGTATTTAATGACGTAACAAATACAATGCTGGGAATTGCTTTGGCAACAATCATATTGGACAACGTCAGCACGTTGAATTGATTAAAAGACGTGTTTTGATTTCATAATCACTTAAGTGAACTAAGAATAGATATTATGGCGCAAATACATACATGTACACACACACACACACACACATACACACACACACACATACACACACACACACACACACATACACACACATACACAGAATGAGAAAGAGCAAGGGAAGCATATATACATACATATCTACGTATATACACTTAGTAGTAATAGCAAAAAAAAAAAAAAAAAAAATGAAATAACTCATAGACTGATAGCACAACGCGAAAAGGAAAGGGGAGTAAAACTCATATATATACAATAATAGAAATTTATGCTACAGGGTGTTGATAGAGAACATTAACTAAGTTAAGTCGTCTGTAGAGAACGAGGGGGCAGAACGGATAAATGGGATAGAGACAGCAGGTGGAAGTGTGTCTATTATTGCTAGCTTAACGAGCAAATGTTGCAATTGTGTTGCATTTATAATTGCATGCCATTGTATTGTAAAAATTCTATTATTCAGATAAACCGCACACACAATCCCATCACATCTGTATAAACGTCAAAGCATACTTACATATATACATATATATATATATATATATATATGTATATGTATATAGAATGAATTTATATATGGATGTATGTGTATGTGTTTGTAAACTTTTGCAGATTTGAAAGCGGATGTTGATTGTCAATTTAGTTTCAATAAAAGTGTCATTTTATTTACCAAAATTATTTAATGCTTCGATAATTCCTTTCTTTGAATAGAGGATAAACGGGAAAAAATGAGAAAAAAATAAAATTCAAGGTTTTTCTGAAGACATTTAGTCTACGTTACGGGTAAAGGTATAACTCAGACAATCATAATTTCCGTTTATAACGTTCAACAAAAGGTATAAAAGTTTTCAATTTCCTACATTTTTCGTGCTCAACGATATTTTTTTTACTAAATTGAAGCTTTCGTTTAAAAAACTCAGCAAACTTTAATTGTGTTAAATAAACATTTAATAAAAAGCAACAACATAAAGTTATTCCCTTAAATACCCATTTTTTTCTC
The DNA here is from genome assembly GCA_000688735.1 of Glossina austeni. Classification (NCBI taxonomy): domain Eukaryota; kingdom Metazoa; phylum Arthropoda; class Insecta; order Diptera; family Glossinidae; genus Glossina; species Glossina austeni. The sequence goes on along the minus strand of KK502404.1, from coordinate 1,007,998 downwards.
TGTTTCCTCTTTCTTTTCTTTTTTTTGATATTCCTGATGCTTGTTTTCCATACACACACACACACCCATAGAAGTCCACCTGCAGCACATTGCAATGAAAAATCGTTTAATGACACCATTCACACTCACCACATAGCCTGCAGGCTCAAATGTATATTGTTTGTGCTTTACTCTTTTTTTTTATTTTTATTTTTATTTTTTTTTTTTCCCAAGCACCGCATATACATTTTACACCGTTTTCTGAGTCTTTTTTTTATTTAGTTATTTTTTACAATTTTTTTGTTTCAGGCATATCTCGTTATATATCAGTATAGGTTTTGTATATCTATTATATTGTAGGGCTGGTGGCACATTCCTCTTGGGTGCTGTCGCTTTTACCGAGTGGCAGAATCATTTGTCAGTTTTACGAAATTGCAATTGGATTTGTTACTCGTTTCGTTTCGTTTGCTTTTTCTTTCCTATTTTTTTTTTTTTTCAATGTAAATGCGTTTCACAAACCGGAAGTTAAACTGTTGGGCTTGTATCAGATATTTAAAACAGGGTGTCACGAACGAATACCAATAAAATTTTTTGAAAGCAAACGCAAAAAATTCATTCTCTCTCTCTCTCTCCCTCTCTATATATTTTCTGTGTCTCTGTCTCTCTATCTGTATATACGTCAAGCTTCAAATGCATTTCTCCTCATTCCTTTTGCCTTTTGTTGGGGTCTTGTTCCCTTACGATTTCCTTTCTTTTTTCCAAAGTTAAGTTTTACATTTGCAAACTCACTATTTCCAAACGTTCACATTTTTGAGCAATTTTTTATTTAAATCCAATATAGGCATAGGTACGCCATCAAACGTTAGACGGTAGAACAACCAATTGAGATAAGCTCTGTCTTCCGCGCAAGTGCATGTGAGGCTTATTCACTTACAGGTTGTCTAAAGTCAGAGTTGTCCTTTAAATAGATGAAGACCAAATAAAGACTTACATTACCTATGATATTGTTAGTGCTTATTATCCAAGCCCCGTTTGAACTATAATAGCGCGAATTTTATAATCTTCACCTTTCTTCATAGCTTACGTTCAAATGGGGACGATATTTGTGGACAAGAAAGATTGAAAGTCCGCTAATATACAATACAACATAACAATGTAACTTTCCTCTTGCTTGTGTATATAAGATTCTTTGTTTGATGAACTCACCCGGCAATTTTCAAAGCCGGCTCCGCAATCTCAATATAAATAAAAACGAAAATTTATGGGAACAATAATATCGGCTTGTCGTTTATCGCTCGTTGCTAATTGAGAGGGGAGCCCAAAGGGCGCGTCCAAAAGACGAAGCAAAAACTCTTGATGACAAATTCCTTTCAAACAGCCTACTAACGGTCACTCGAAAGTAACGAGAAATGGTTTTTATATTCGTGAGTCAGAAGAGTGACGACCCAAGCGAGCATAGTTTGTGGCAATTGAAAGAACGAATTTCGTAGGAAACCGAGACGTACAGTTTTCTCACCAATATGACCCTTCCCTTCCACGCATAAGCAACGCATAAATTTAAATGATAACAAAGTCTCTTTAAAGGTCCAGTTTATGTTCCGTTGTTGAAACTGTTTCAACTGCTTTACTTCCTCGCCACATTGTATTGTATTTGTGAAGAAGATTGTTAACCCCCTGTATAATCACTAACCGCCATTTCGTAAAAGTCATTCACATTCATTTACAATACGTTTTACCATAGTATGCAAACCGTTACCACGTATTTTTATATATGTAGAAATACATACGCACGTATATGGCTACACAATCTTTGTATATCTTTATGAAAAAATCAAACTGAGTTTTTTTCTTTACTTTCTACCTTGTGCCACATACACAAGCACTCATATATACATGCATATATAGATTAGTAGAGGTCTTTTTTCGCGTCATTACCACGGTACAGTACACAGCAACACTATTCCTCTTCGTCATAACTAACATAGACGAAGACGAAGAAGCGCCATCACAGTATGAATAAGAGGAATATATTCACCCATTTCGACCCACAAACCAATGCCGAGGCTAAATCGAACATAAGCGTAGCACTGTAACATAATGAAAATGCAATTAATTTTTTCCAACAATTCCTTTTGATGACTGGCAGAGCCTCAATGCTTTACTCTTGTCTGCTGTGTGCCTGAGTGCTGAGACTTGAAGCCATAATGACGACGCTGACGCTGAGTTACGGGTGTGTTGTATATATTTCTCGCTTTATAGTCATTGCTGTAATATTATGACTCCTGCCATTTGTAACCGTTTCATTGTGATATCCTTTGCGCAGAAACATACACATAATCAGTACGGTAGCCGACCAGCCAGCCATCCAATGCTAAAGCCCACTCACATTAAATGAGGAAACCAATTATTTGCGCTTATAAAGATTTGCACAACATATAAAAAAAGAAGAAAGAATATGGTCGAATCTTTTATACCTATTACTTTTACCTTAGAATAAATTCGAAGAAAGTGAAATTTCGATCCTCTATAATAAAGCGTGCACGTAGCAAAGCTACCACCCATTCACCTCCCATGGAATATACAATTTTTTATTGTTATAGGCTATATATAAATAATGAGCAAAAAAACAAAGCCGTTCCCGTTTTATATTGTGTATCGTCGTGGGTCGTGTTCTTTGACCGATTTGGTTCACGTCGCCAAATTCAAAGCGGATGTGTTCGCTTTTACGACCATTAGAACGTTTATCATAGATATTTCATAAACGGACAGAGAGACAAAGGATGATGCTTAAATCGATTAAGTATTTGATACTGATCTCGAATACGTTGACCTTGTATAGTGGTTGGAGCTTCCTTTTGGGTGTTGCAAACGTTTCGAGCAAACCAATATACATCCATCCATGGGTAATGGGTATAAAAAAAATAATAATAATAATAAAAAAAAAAACCCATACTCCGTTTTCTGCCCTAACTCAGGCAAAGCATTACATTGCAATCCGTTTCCAGAGCCTTGTGGGCTCAACCGCACACTCTCTGATTAACTTTGACTTGACTGACTAGCATACCGCTCAGTGATTAAGGCCTGAAATTTATAAAAATAATACCACATGGAATATGATGCTATTGCTATTGCTGTTACCATTGCCGTTTGCGAGCATAGTCGAACGGAGGGGAAAACAGTCGGAAACAACTAAACAAAAGGCGAAAATATTATAAAAGAAACAATAGTTCTAACGATTTTTTCTTTCTCTTTTTTTTTTTTTTTTTTCTTTTTTCAATGATATAACTGACTGAGTGGATGAGTTGTAAGGTTACTGACAGAGAGACTACGGACAACGAGATAGATATGACCATTATTGCAGCGTCTGGGCTACACAGTTGTAAAAGCTAAAGAGTAAATTGTTGTTGTTATTACACTGAGTGGAATTTACTCTTTGAACTTTATCTGTGCATGTATTTCTGCTTTCGAAAATCCATAAATAAGATTATCTACAATTACTCTTTTTTTTTTTGTGTGTGAAAGTTATTTAATTTTGATTTAATTGCAAATGCTTTCCACTTTTCTTAACGATTATTTCATAAAATTTAATTATATTAGGGAGTTTAAAAAAGTTGCTCTTTCATGTTATAATCTCCCTGATGCTTTTGTAACGTCATAATTAAACACAACAATATTTCTCAATATTTTCAACTAATGGAACCTTGAACTTAAAATTATATCTGAAAAGTAGTGCAAGGAGCAGAAAGTGGCCGCATTTCTCTCATCGGTTTGATAGATGTTTGCAAAAATTGCGTGTTCTCTATTAGTTTATTTTTTTTTTTTTTTTTTTTTTTTTTTTTTTAATTTAAGCCTGCGAGTACTGCTTTGTTAAATATGTACTTGGTAGAGTTTTCGTTGTAGGAAGTAGTTCACAGATTTATCTTCTTCAAATCTTTACGATAATATGGTTGGTTACTCCCTATAGTAAATTACAACATCAAACTCATAGATCTCTTTTCCCTGACTGTCCGTGCTATTACCACTGCCCTGTCCAGCAGGCTTAAAGATTTGGGATTATAAATTTATTTTCATGCACAAGAAACCTAAATGTGGTTGTCCGGTCCGGCTAGCGAATCAACGGCCCATCAACGACCGGTATTTGGTTGTGTCGCTTTCGGAATTAAACGTTCACTTCGCGATTCTCTTTGGCGATTTGCACAAATCACACTAAAACACCCGGAACTGCATTTGCTGTCCACAAAAGGCTAGCACTTTTGTGGGTGACAAACGATATTTTATATATATATATATACATATATAATCGATTCTCGGCCGTAGTTTGACTTTTCTGAATACCTTTGTCAAACAACCGTTGAGAGTTGACCTGCTTCTTTCTTTCTTCTGCTTCCTCCTGTTGTAAAAATTCACCATCCTGTGGCGGTGTACTTCAATACGAACATATAGAAAGGTACTGTATTCGAATTGATTTTTCATGTTCTTTGACCGGGAAAGAGTTCTACGCTTCTTTTATGCTTCCCAGGATCAGCAATCTATTATTAAAAACTTACACTTCATTGCAAAGATTTAAAAAAATACTATATTCGAAATGCGCCTTCAGCGCTATCACTTGTGCTCTGTGAAAAACGACCGTCTGTCGTCTAATTAAGAGAAGATCCGGAATCAACATCTAAATGCCAAGTTAAGGAAAAACCAACAAATTTAATGATCACTGGATAACATTTATCCCAAATATACGAAACTAAAAGGTCCCTCAGGTAACCGACATTATCTCGTTTAGAGGCGAAACAGCGCCTCCAACACTTATTCAACACTTCATTATCTTCTTTGTAGCAGGATGTGTCAGGAGCCTCAAAACACCCTTCAGTTTCCGCAAAGCTCTTATCATTTGATTCACATTTTTTCCCTGAAGCATCCTTTTGATATTCGTTATCAACAAATAGCAGCCGCCAAGGCTAAATCTAGCAAACATTGTGAATGCCACTGGAGCCACCGACTTGTAACTCAGTCTTTTTATTTTAAAATGAACAAACGCGGCGCACAAGGTGTGATAGGTTTTCCTCCCATTCTTAAATCTTCACTCGATATATGATGAACAAGTTGTTTAGACATGTTCGCAGGCTCTGCTGTCTCTCCAAATCTAATTGAGCGGCGGTCGAGCTCCACTCATCATTGGTTACGGGAATTCGGCGTCGCGAACGTTCGTTGACACCCAAGCTGGTGGGGCCGCGTTTCAGTTCAGCTACCCAAAATTTCACCGCCATAAATGATGACACAGAGTCCACGTCCACATCGTGTAACCCGACCTGAATTTGTGTAGATCTATTGGCTTTCAAAAACAAATACTTAACGGAAGCTCGATACTCAAATTATTCAATTTTCACAAATTTTGGCGAAGACACAAAGATATTCATGCAGTCATTGTTGCTTGGTGCTCCGTCGAATGTAGAAAGTTGGGAACAGTATTTTCAGTACATCTCACATTTTTATTGTCGAAAAGGTGAGGATGCTGCAAGCAGAAAAGTACAGAGAGAATGTGCTGCCACAAGGCCAGTTTAAAACCGGGTTCACAAAATTTCTAAAATGTCAGTTGAAACTATTAAAGACAAAACAAAGGAATTAATTGGTGAGCACTCGTGAGATCGCTAGGAAATTGAATTACTTCAGTTCGACCGAACGTCTTGATCTTTTATTTTCAGCAATCAAAGCGATTTCTTTTCGAAACACCCACATATGTGCATATGCATACATATATAAATTACACGCCATCTTACACTATGTTGGAGATTATCGATACTCGTTACCGATTTGGTATCCTTATAAACTTAATGATCTTGACATAGGCACTTGGCTTTGGCTTCAAAAATTCCCAAACTTTTTTATAATAAAATTAATGCGGATGCAGTTCGTAAGATATAAAATGAAATATGGCTTTGTGTTTTTTTGGATTCCTTTAAAATCAATCAAAGAATAATTTATATGGTCTTGGGTTTTTGGAAAGTTAGGTTATGTATTCGACAGAAGTGTATTTCCTTAAAGACGATATTAAAGCACTTGTCGAAATAAGCATTCGCCGCTCGACTAAAACGATAGTGAGGACATATTCACTAAAGCAATATGTTCTCTGTAGCAGAGGTTCAGCGGCTTAAAGCAATTAAAGGCGTTTTTAATCATTTTCAAGTATTTAAAACGCAGAATTATTTTTTCAAAGGTAGGGAAAAGGATTCATTAACATGCAATTTTAAGTATTAAAATTTAAATATTAACGAAAATTCAATTGCATGGCAAGATAGTGTAATATTTATATTAAACCTCTTACTATCTACGTTATTATCTGTGTGTCTTTCGTTTCCATGCACTCTGCTTTTTCTTTTCTCTCTCTCTCTCTCTCTCTTTATATATATGTATATATATATATATATATATCTTACCCTCTCTTAGGCTCTGCGTTCAACTGCCTTATTAAATAAAGAAGTTAAAGAAGAAAACGAAGAGAGGTAAATAAAATTGTATTTGTCATGAGCTGCATAAATAACGAGATAATACCGTAACATAATAACTGTCAATAGTGTCTCTGACACATGGGAAAGCATTATCGGCCAACAACACACCAATACCAAAAGCAAAGTAAATGCAAATTTACGCAATGTAAACTCAAATGTATATAAAGGTGTATGTATGGGTGATAATGACGATGATAATAATGGCGATGATGACGATGATGATGATAACCAACCATTGAATACTATTACGTAAAATTACATGATGAGCGTACAACCTATCAATGGCTGGCTGACAGTTTTGTTTGGAAAAGAAGGACTAACATTTTTGTGTTCCAGTTTTCGCATAGAAAGAGTTTTTTTTTTTTTTTTTTTTTTTTTTTTTTTTATTTTTATTTATATTTTATATACATATATAAATATATATATATATATATATATTATTATTATTATTATTATTTTTTTCTTTTAATACAATTCATACTATTCAAGGTTTGAGGCAATTGGGGAATAGATGGGTGTGTTTGTGTACGCGCACATATATGACTATGTGATATGTGTCGTCGATTTGCATATTTAATCAAAATTAACATGGCCGATAAAATCAATTACACATGGTAACGTAACGGTAAATACCCCCGTAATACACATAGGCAAAGAGACTGACAGACATAAATATGCATGCATAAAGGTAACAGCAGTAACAGGAATAACGGCAATATCAACAACAACAACAGAAACAGGAACAATATCAAAACACATGCATATGAAAGTATATATGCACATTGAAATGTATGAGTCTAAGTAAATCTACGATTACATTCATATACAGATCCATACATACATGGCATGGCATGCTCGACCGTTCATTTGGACTTTCATTCGTTCCGTTCATCTGCCTATCTATTTTAAGCTTATTGTGTCTGTATGCGCAATTGTATTGGTCTATATTTGTGCGTGTATTCATATGTACGACTATGTATGTATATATATATATATATATCTACATATAAAGATACAACTGTCATGTTTTATTTTTTGGTTCGTTTATTTAAATCCCTTTTCTATAACATGAGCAACTAGCTTCTATAATACTAGCAACAACTCCTCCCTTTACCTCACATACTTCAATTGTTTTCACTTGCATTCGGCTACACAACAAAATGCTGCTAGTTAGTTATGGCATATATATATATATATATATATATAAATATCTATATATATATATAAATATCTATATATATATAAATATCTATCCATATTTATGTAAGTCTGTGTCTATAGGTAAGTGTAGGTGATGCTCTCTTTTGCGCGAGGAAACAGTATCGAGTTTTGCTAGCTTTATCTCTAGTCGTATACAATTTAAATGGGACACAATTCAAATTTGTTTGTTGCTATTCCTGTTGGCATCGTGTCTTTTGTTGCTCGCTGCTGCCTGCGAGCTTTTTTTTTTATCTTCCTATTTATATTTAACATAAACATGATGTTATATATTGATGCATGTATATGTATGTGGGTACGCCTTTGTTTATTTGTGTGTGCGTGTGTGTATGTGTGTTTGTGTTTGTGTCTGTGTTTGTTGCATTCGATTTAATTTTACTACATAACATGTTTTTATATAAAACTTGGATTAGTTACAATTGTTATTGTTGTTTTTGTTTATGGTTGTTGTTTTCTCAAGTCATGTTAAGCTTAAATTGTGTTAAATATTGACGAGAGGATTTAATGTAAAGCTTATTCAGTACTTAAAAGTTTCGCATTCCTCTGTTAAATGCAATCCGGTTTATTAATTATGTCAATTGTAATTGATTTTAAAATTAAATCAGTGATTACCTAAACAGTTAATTAGACATTGAAAGTCCTGTACCTGGGACAGCATATAAATATCACATAAAATTAGTTGAGCTTACGTGCCAAAAAGAGCCTTAACAAGTGCAAGCAATTTGAATAACATTTCTTACATCTAACAAATCGAACTTATATTGTTGTGTACATAATAACCGCAACTACAAGAAGCCGTATTCTTTGTGCGCTTTCAGATAATGGGTTTTTTTTTTTTTTATCAACATTTCCAGATATTTTCATCGAGCGTATCTCAAAGATACACTTTTTACACTTTTACAACTTCGAGATATTGCGTGTAGCTGCCACATTGAAATTACTCGGCATTATCAATCAGGGGGTTCCCATTGTTTACCCATATACCCATAAAACCTTACACATTCCCCAAAATAATAGGGGGGGTTATCATCTTGATTCGTACTTAGCTATCATTCTAACTAGGTATCCTATGTTAGACGAATCTTTCTGTACATATTGTTAAATAATTCTAAATTTGTAAACTCTCACGACTAAGATAAAACTGAAATCAGTTCTATATGTAAATAAAATAAACACACAAATTGCAAACTTTTATTTTGAGTGAAGCTTAAAGGTTAGAGCCATGCATTTATTGTCATTACAAAAAAAACAACTATATATGAAAACAATGAAAAAAAAAAAAATAAAATAACTCCTTTCTTATCCATCACCGTTATGCCCCGTGAACCGTCGTGACGACCGCTATATTTAATTTAGAAATAACACACTTGGCCTCTCGCATTCTACTCTTCAACTGATACCCAATTGATTATAGTGCTAAGAAGAAACGCATCCTCCACCTTCTAGAATTGATATATTTTTAGACAGATAATATTTCTTCATGCGGGCAATGCAGTGAATAATTTTTTACATACTATCTTGTTTAGCTTATGAGTAATAAGAGGAAAACGTCAAAAAAGTGAATAAAATCAATTGTAGTTTTGTGTAAGCGTGATGCTGCAGAACCATCCATAGAATCTATATACAAGTTTTCATCCTTGTATCTATTGCAGTATTTAAGTAACGAGCAAATTGTTTTAATTTTTGAAAAGAAAGGTTGTCTGGGTTGTCATGTCTTTTGGGCCGATTTATCCCATTTTCAACACCAACCTGCGTGCAGGAAAGTCGAATATTTGTATCAAATTTCAAGTCGATAGCTTCATTTTTTCGGTCAAGAGAAAAGTTTATAACAGACGGACAGCCGAACATACTTAAAATACACACATTTAGAATGTGATGCTCTATCTAAAATATATATGCTTTGCACGGTCTCTGACGCTTCCTTGTGGGCGTTGCAAACGTTTTGACAAACTGAATGTACTCCTCATCCTTCGGTGATGGGTATAAAGTAAGCAATCGGATCGAAAGGTAAACCTGTAGGCAAACAAAGATAGTAAATTATAAATTGATTTACGGTATGTTCAGACCTTGTAACGAATCAATGCTATTTTCAAACTTGTAGCAAGTGATGGACTTACGCTTAGCCAAGAAAGAAACACAATTAAATGGCCGTGTTTCTGTATATCAAAAGCGCAAAAACAAGTCCAGTATATAGGCACACTTCAAAGGTATACACTTAAGCGGTAATACCGCTGCAATAGCCTAAAAAAAAGGCCAGTACAGCCACTATTTCACTTGAACATTTGTCCGTGAGATAGTTCCGTTCGGAGCGGCTGGCGCGTTTGTCCACTTTTAACAACAACATATGGATGATTCCGATGGATGATACATGAATGCATCACTCCATTCCAGAGCCAAATCGTCATTCAGCCAAGTGGCCAGGAAAGGCGAACAGCCGTGTACGTGAACTGTGATATGTAAACTAATGATCGGACTGTCATGAAATTTTATTAGATTTCATTTGAAGGTCGACATTATACAGAAATCAAAATTGTTGCCATATAAGTGGCAAACCAGGCACTTATTGAGGGATGCGCAAATTCCTAAATGCATCAAACGCAAACAGCACTGAACCCAAAGGCAAAGGAAGCAAATTTAACTTATGTTAAACTTCAGTAATCAGTTAAGCAGATTTGAAAAAACAAATTATTGTTTCTTTTAACCTAATACAGGTATAAAGACGACAAAAACGAACAATACAAGAGAAGCGTTACACTTCGAGCATAAATAAAAGTAATTAGGTTGAAAAAAAGATAAAATGTTTAGCAAAAATGGACCCTATTCCGAGGTTTGCGGTATATATCGAGATGACTTTTCAGTTTTCGCAAGTGTGTGTGCACAGAAGTTTACCAGTTTTCAAACGCGCCCATTTATGACAGGCCAGCACCAGTGGCAATTCGGACGATACCAGCTAAGCGCAGGTAAGCGCACGAAATAAAATTATGATACTAACAAGAGCTTTAATCCATATACAAAAGAGGGATATTTTTTTTGCCGTTTAATTGATTGTTCGCATATGAAAGTAAGTGTGTGAACTTATCCCAAGCGAAAAGGTGTTTCACATTTCCGTTTTCTTCGAGATCTATTTACAAATTATTTGTACAACGTTTTAAAGCTTCTTCTGCTCTTTTCCATTCGCATATTCGCACACTCATATTCAGCTCGCTTGACTCGAGTGACTTTGCCCTCGACAAATACTTTGCTTATCGACCCTTTGCATTTAAAAGCAAGTTGCCACAGTGACCCATTGTGACTTTTTCGTGCTAATCCCTTCTTGCTTGTCAAATTTTCTGCGAATTGTTGTTAATCCTTCTCCCAGTGGCCAGCTGCATCCAATCTATCCCAATGGCTCTATCATTTTGAGAACTTGATTTCTTCCAAAATCGATTAATTTTCATGCTAAGCCCTTTTACTAAATATAAGATTTTCGTAACAATACATACATACATATATCAAAGAGGAAACAACTACTTGAAGAAAGCATATCCTACAGATCGATATTGAAATATATTTGTAAATTTAAATTAAAAAGCAATTATTTTTGTTTTTCTTTTCAAAAAATATAAACAAGAGGAAGACTTTCTAAATTGTCACTTTCTAAGCTTTCACACACACACATCAATAACTTACAACTTATATATATGAAATGTAAAAATACTTCTTTTCAACATCGAAGTATTATGCCATTATTCGTTTCAATTCAATTATGAATATTCACCTGAATTGTTTATTTTTTGTCCTAACAACATTAAACAATCATGTCAGGCTAACTGTTGCATTAGTTATCTGTTTTGAAGCAATTTATAACTAATGTTCTCTAAAAAAATACATTTATATGTACAGATGTGTGTATGCGTTTATGTGAAATTATTCAAAATAACAATCTACATATATAAGATTATATGTCAGCTTGTGAACTTTCCCTTTTCAAGTTGATTCCGCCTTGAACCTCACGCAGGCATGCACGGGACATAGTCTATTCGCATACTAGAGACAACGGCCGCACACCGACGGAGCGCACGCAACCAGAACAGAAGCAACTGATACATAAACTTGGAAGTATTTATTAGTTCTGATAGACTAGCTCTCGGCTCTTACCGGATTGCCTCGAACTTTAGCTTATGCAAGCAGAAAACCAATTTTCATCAAAAACCGTAAGTACATAGGACTTGATAATATTTGTTGTGGAAGATTCTTTTATAAGTGACGGCAGACATTCTGAATGTTACCGCCGTAACCAGTTGGTTTGACTTCAAGCAAGTGCCATTAAAAGCTATTCAAGTTGGCTGCAAGACATTTTGGATGCTTCGTCCCCGAACGAAACGGGGCCTATTAATGCGCAACGATGTCGAAATGTTGCGTAAAATCAGAAGCAACACTTTGTGAAACTGCCGCAATCCCAGAAAATGTGAGCAATCTTGCGCCTTCACACAGCAAATAGCTCAACCAAAAACTAACAGCTTCAACTGTGGCCGTGGCTGCCATGGCAAACAATGCCAATACGTCGCTTCGCCTTTTTATGTTTGATAAGTCAAATAAATTAAAATTTGTAATTGACACTGGAGCGCAAATGTTTGTCCGTCCCTCTTCCAAAATTTGCGAGCAATAAAAACTCCTCTAATATAATATTGAGAGCGTGCCATTAACTCAAGCTGGCGTCGAGAATTTTCTTTCGCATTTTAAGTTGTAAATATTTCCGGACCAATCGTAGGCGCTGATTTTCTAAATATCTCACATCAGTACATCCTTTGGCGAACTTCTGTGCCAACGCAACAATTTACATTGGCAATGCGCCTCCATCGCAACTATTTTCTTTAACTGCAGAGCTAGACTACTCGAAACCACTTAACCGTTCAACTGTTCACAAGCTGACTAGTGAAGATATCCTATCGTTTTCTAAGCTTGGGCAACTTGACCCCATCAAATATAAAGCCGCATGTGCAACCCTTTTTGCAGGGTATGATTTTTTTCGTGCCTCTTCGGTTCTAAAAAAGTCAGCTCGAACAGTCCGAAGTTTTCCATAACCTAGATTTCACTTTCGTTTACATATTCAAGCGAAAATCAAATTGAAAATTTACACAAGAATATCCCAACGTTTAAGGCAAAAAAGCACACCCTTGGATCCCGACAAAGTGCAGGCTATTCATGACTATCGTTGTCTACACCCCTGAGTGCCGTGTTAAAGAAAAAGAAAACATTCGAATGGTCAGAGAAAGCTAAACTCTCTTTTGAGAAGTTGAAAGCACAATCATGTTCCGCTCCGTTATTGCACTATCCGGATTTCAGTCGTCCATTTTCCATATAATGCGACGTAGGTCAGCTCGGAATTGGAGCTGCATTAGTTCAAAAGAATGAAAACGGTGAGGAAGTTCCCATTGCTTACACGTTTCATAAGGTTGACTATCCTCAAAAAAATTATTCTTCAGGCCCAAACTTCGGGGTCTCCCGAATGCAAATTTTTGGGGCCGAAATGAGACCAATAGTAAGCGAGGCTGAAGAAAAGGTTCAGGGGAAGTTCCCAATCGGTTAGTTAGCCTGATATTCGGTAAAGGGGCAAGTACGTCCAAACTCTTTGCTTGCCTCAAAGGCCTCCGTGCCTCTTTAAGTGGCATAAGGTAGTCCTAAACTTTCCACAGATAACAGTTTTATACATTAGAGGACTGGCAGGACAAACTTTATTGTGTTACAATAAAGTCAAAGTCGCGCTTTACGCGGGGCACGAACGAACGTGTGGCATCATTGAGAGGACGATAGGTAACCTGTGTGACATATAAAGCTTACATATATCTTCTCAGTATTACGGCAAAAAAACATACTTTTGGATTTCCGAGCATCAATTTCTTTGCCCACATCAATTGATGGCACAAAATCCTCTAAAGATGAGGTGACAGTTATCAAGAACTTCGAAAGATCGAGACTTGTCAAACAAGCTTAAAGAATTTATGTTAATGGTTTATTATCTCAGATGTCGGAGATCACCTACGCTAACTGAAATAGAAAATCCAATACACACGCAGCAATAAACAACAGTAACGAAAGCAACCAAACCTATCTAAGCTAAGCTGAATGCGAAAAATCAAAAGTATATCGCCTTGCACAACTTCCGATGGCCAAAATCAGCATATCTAATGGCATCGGCGTGTCGCCCATATCTAAAGACGACAAAACAGCACACTTCTCAATTTTGACCATTTCGCTCGATGGTCTAAGCTTCGAGAGATATAAATGCATCAACAATTTTTGGTGGACACTTAATAAAAGGATGCGAAAATAAAAACGAACTCAACTCTAACAAAGACGTTTACCAACTCCCTCAATAGAGCTCTGTAACCATTTACTATTTACAAAATGTCTTTACAAGCTATCAAACAGAGCTCTGTTAGGTAGTATGGAAGCCTACTACGCCCAAACTAACAAACCTGAGACGTTTTTTAGACACCTTGAGAGACTGTTGGGAAATACCTTCCGAACGAGCTGAAAGAATTCAAACTTTTCTGTCCAGAAATTCGTTCGTCAACATAAACAACCTCAGCCTAGAACCTCACTCCAGAAAGGGCCTCACGAGATCATTGAAAACACCCAATTACTTCAAGATCGGCGTAGAGAACTCTATTAAAAGTTTTCCAATATACCGGTTAAAACCAGCAGCAACAGCAAGCACTATAAATAAAAACGCAAACATACTAAACGAGTAAAAAACTGTCTTTGCTGGGGACCAAACCTTTTCATACCGATCACTGTTGTTCTGAAAAAGACTCAAAACAAAAAAAAGAATTTTTCATACCCTACAACATTGGATGGCCGTGGCTGAATTTTTCTATTCTTGTAGAATAAATGTGGAAACTTACATTGTGTGTCTCTCGTCGCTTATGCGTTAGGGGCAAAAAAACCCAGATAGCCGAGACTTTCTTAATTTGCACTGTGGACGGACGCTTGCACCGATTTAACCCGTCAACCTGGAATAGGAAGTAAACATGTTCATTTTTGCAACCACGAGTACATATACCATACGAGGTAACGGACAGATGGACGAACGGATTGACAAACGTGTCTAGGACGATTCACATTTGTATGTAGGGTTATCTGAGGCTTTCTCCTGGGTGTTGCAAATGTTTTAATAAAATTAATATACCCGTCATCCTTCGGTGCTGAGTATAAACACAAGTTACATTTAACATATTGAATATAAATTCTCTAAGAAGGGGAGTATTTTAGATTGTCATTGAATAAAGAAAAAAAAGTACAGTTCAGTAAGTGAACTTAACAAACGTAGTAGAGAAGAACGAAAGCAAAATGTACATTTGAATTGATGTCAAGAGTTGCATAGTTCGGCCAAAAAAACACAATCTCTTGTTACTAAATAAAACTTAAATTAACTTATAGAAAATTTATTATTGATAACAGTTCGCTCTCAAATTTACTTGGACTGAATTGTTCCATGATCGCCGAATGATTTTTGCAGCATAGGCTACGCGTGTAAGATATTAGACTGCAACTCTCGCCTGCAAACATTCATTTGGCACAAATAGTCTGTTCGGAGCAGGTAATGAACTTTTTTCCACTTACCCTTCGCAGGGTAAGCAAAAAGCATCTTTTAAACCATTAAAAACGGAAATTGAGTAATTACGTGCACGGTGTGTTATGAGCTGATTTAACCCAACGATGACATTGTTGAGGAATGTCGCCAATAGAACAATCGAGGCAATTCTATTGACTGTTAAGGGAACAATGGACGCTGAAGTAAAAAGTGCGACTATCCCCAGTACATTCTAATGGACATCAGTTTTCCAAGGCTTCTATTCTTATGACGATATCAACCTCAACCTGATAGCCTCAAAAAAATCGTAAAGAGTGTATTCTCGACTAGTAAGGCAGTAAAATTGGGACGTTACGTAAATCGCTAGAGACAATATTTGAAACGTTTTTACCATTGTATGGAAATAGGCCGTTCATTCGTTAAGAAAACCGATAAGGAATTACTATTTCCCTCAGTCGGTAGTTGACGACTAAAAAAATGCGGACCAATCAATTACTTCACGCATTTTTGCATTTGAAATACTTTGAATTTTCAATTTACAGATGCATCCGTCCGGAGAGAGTCTTTTGGTGGAAGCTTTTACAGAAACATACGCTTACTGCCAAAATCATAGGTCTTAGTGACGGTACATTCCTATGATATTAACTGCCAGAGCAGTACCTTAATATATATATATATATATATATATATATATGACTGTAGTCTGTATAGCAGTTATGTGTTGCGTTAAATATAAAGGCAATGCATTGGAAATTGCTTTCCTTTAATCCCATATGGTTAGTAAACGTAACTCAATTTTATTTAAAATAAATTTTACGCATTACATGCTTTGACTCTTTCCGACGTTTACAAATACCTGCTGCAGCGCTACAACACGTAAATAACATTTTGTGATTGCAAATTAGCCAATTTTGAATGGGATTTTTGTGTTCTTACACACGTCCCGCGCGTTTTTGTGGTCGACCATAGGCCAATTTTAAATGTGGCCATTTTAACGTGATTTGCGCTAATAAACTAAATTAAACTCTATGCCTTCTCGTACATATATTTGCATTTATATATACGTGAATACGTACGCATACCTATATATATATATATATATGCATACTAAGCGAATGCATTTGTATTTTAAAATAAAGTGTCATTTAATTGTTGTCATTTAAGAGCATTTTAAGTGTATGTCCTAAATTGAACCACATACTAAACTATCATCAATACGCATATATATATATGGGAGAGAGCGTAATGCAAGTGCAATGTTTTCAAATACTTTTTCACCTGCCCACACATAAATAATTCAAATGAGTCAACTTTTTATTTTCAGAAGTATATCATGCTTGTTACAACTCTTGTTACTTCAATAAGTTGAGTTGAGTTGAGTTGAATTGTGTTGTAAGTATTTCAAAACCTGAATAACCGAATGTGTTAACGCTAAGTATTTATTATTATATATTATTAAAATATTAAAAATTATTTATACAACAAAAGAGGCACAGACAGTCAATTTACTTTAACATTAATTGTGAAGCCCGAAATTTGATTAGAAATATTTTACAAGGGCAAGCAGTATATAAGTGCATATATACACTAATACCGTAACATCCATGACGACACAGATCCCATGTTTCCACTAATTGTTATTAATATGTCGAAGTTGTATAAAATTAATTGTAAAATAATTGGCTTCAAAATTGTATTGTTATAGCATTTACGTCATTCTGCATCGCAATGAAAATCAATGTTATAGCATTTACGGACGTGAAGGTGTTAATTTGTGCGAGACAGTCAGACGGACATGTCTAAGTCTCTTGGCAACTCTTCTATATGCATATGCATATGCTTCTCACTCCCTGCAAATATCCGGCTGCTTTTTTTTATGTACCTTGTTCGTATGTTTAAAGCGCCGCACGCTGTGATTGTGCGTTTGTGTCGTGCCTCGTACAACAATTATCGAAGTATAATCTAATTGTACCTGCTTACGCGTTAGTTGAGCACATAGCTTGCATTGCGTCGCGTTCAGGTATCGCATTGGAAATATTTGCAAAATTTTAACTTTGTCGGAACTTTGCACTGATAGGGAAAACTGTCATATATGTGAACACTTTGGACGAATAAGGCGAAATAATTTCAATTTTGGTCACTTAAGTCTCTGCTGATTGTAGCTAATAGGTGTTTACAAGGTTCGGTTTAAAATAAATAGACTTTACATTGTGTTATTTATATACCACGGTTCACACTAAGCATTTCATTCTTCAAGATCAGCTTAGAAATGAACGCAGTCGACGCAAGTATATACCTTTAATAGAAAAAATCCAGCAATGATTCTAACAAAAAAAAAAGGAAAATTTCAAAATAATTTCAAATCGTCTGTGGTTTTAAAGTACGATATTTAATGTTAATTGGAGAGCTATTTGCGTGCCGAGCAATTTTCATACGCGACAATGCAATTACGAAGTATCAAAGGTTTTTCTTTCGCCAAGCATGGATTTTTCCACTTGAATAAGTCAAATATATTTACGCGTAGAGCTAAGCATTGCAAAGCATAAATATTTTCTGCCAAAGCAAAAATTTTGGTAGAAACCGATCTAAGTAAAAGTCAACAAAGATTACACAACGGGAGGATCCCCAAAAAAAAAAACAAAAGTCATTGGCCTTAGAAAACATTATGACTGAAGCCAGTTTAGAAATGTGAAGCTTCCCGTAGCATTCCTTGCCGTAACCTACTCGTCAGTTATTAAATACGCAACACAAGTCTTAACACTTTGTCCATCAAAGGAAGCATTGAAAATCAGGTTCTTTTCACTGCTGTCAGTTCGAAAATCTTCCAAGTCTAATCATATATTTGCTTTCAGCTTTTTCTTCAATTTTTCCTTATCTAAAAAGAAAGATAGCTACGTGCGGAATAGTGTGCCTTCCGGATTATCAAAAAGCCGCAAAGAAAGAAAGAAAATATTATGTAGTTTGTAATAAAAGGCTTTTGGGTGTTGACAAATTCGATCGTATGTCGAACATCTCATTGTATATCGTATACAGAGGGCAGCCCAGCAAAGAAGCCAAAGAAAGAAAGGAAATATTATGTAGTTTGTAATAAAAGGCTTTTGGGTGTTGACAAATTCGATCGTATGTCGAACATCTCATTGTATATCGTATGCAGAGGGCAGCCCATCCTATGTCTCAATACCTATGATGCGGTGTCTGCAGCTAGTAAAGATTAAATATGTGATAGAAAATACGATGTGACAGGCGATTTTTGAAAAGAATTTTCTCCCATTGATACAAACTAATGATAGGTAGAAAACAATTCGGTGGACGCTGCGGTGGATGTTTTTTGTTTTTTGTTTTTTTCTTTGTTCTTAGTTCTTTTTTTTTTTTTTTTTTTAATAACTACCTAAGCGACGGGTATGAAAGCTTCAGTGAAAGCTGAGTACAAGCACTTTTGTGTTTTGTTCTACATTAAATATTTAACTGCGTTAAAATGTTTGCCTAGCACTAGCAGTGGGTAATGAATGCTTAAGAGATATCAAATGTAAGTTTCGCAAACACCTAAAATCGTTACAAAACATTGATGGGCGATTTTTTAAAGCTATGACGATATAAAAGGGCGTTCGTGCTTATTCCATTAAATGTTGTTGGAAAAGCACAAAATCGTTGCGCTTATCTACAATGTAGCATTAAAGCAAACGTAGTGCATAAATATATAGTTTTTCCATAACATGCAAAAGCAGTTAATTTAAATCATTTAACTTTTACACACCATAAAAACCATTTAGTAATTAATAAGATTTAATCTCTGTTATTGCTCACAAGCTGTTCTAGTGCTAGTGCTCTCTGACCATGAGGTAAATTTAAAATCTCACAATAAATATTCATGGCATAGAATAAAATTCAACAATAATGCAAATTTAAATCGAAGCAAATAGTAAAAATTTTATGTGAACGTAAAACGATTCAAACTGGATGAGCAAGAAAAAGGGAAAAGAATGAAGGGAATGAGTATAGAAGATGGTGATATAGAGAAATAGAAAGAGAAAGAGAAAGAGAGAGAGAGAGAGAGAGAGAGAAATAGCGGCGGTGAGTAAAGTGTAAGGAGAAAAGCAAAGAGAAAATGTGAAATCAACTAAACCAAAAATCACACCAAATTCCAATATCCACATACAACAACCTACACAGACAAACATATGCATGCATATATATATATATATATACATACGCACACATCAATACTCTAAATTAAACCGGATGATATTAAATAAATATTTATAAAGGATTTATTTTATATATACGGAAATATGTTACTTGTACGCATGTATATGTTTGTGTATATTTCTGTTTGTAATTGTAGTAAATTTTATAGGCCTAAGCTCACACAGTGCACAAACACACAATGCAACGGAGCACATAACAATGTTAACAAAAACAATGACAACTGAAATAAATTTTATAAAAACAGAGTGAGTGAGAGTAAGTAAGTAAGAGAAAGGGCAGCAAATATATGAGACGCAATGTCTCTCGTGTTGGGGAGAAAAATTATTACTATTGCCTTAATGAATGCATGCATTATACTTTGGCAAATGATTGCAAATTGAAATCAATGCAATTTATAAATCGTTTCTTTCCCTCCCTCCAAACCTCATCCATATATCTATCATTTTCTCTATTGCTCTTTCTCTTTCGTTTTTCATATTCCTGACTCTTTCTTTCTCTTTTCCTCATTTTCATTCGAAATTCCAAGCTTTTTATATCAGCATAACACATTTAATTATTACGTAATACCTACTACTACTACTATACCGACAGATGTTCCTCTGTGAATAAGAGTTGTATATGTTCATGTTTCTCAGTTCATAGATTTTAATTAACTCGTTTAAATAACAATTTGTATATTTGAAAATCTAAAATATGCAAATTAAAATATATTGCAGGGAAAAATGATAGAGAGATATACTTATTTGAATAATATACACTTTCGCAAAAAAAAAAAAAAAAAAAAAGTACAGTTGTGCTTAAGATAAGAAGTAATGCTACATTTTACGGATTACAGTTGTCGGACATTCAAACTCAAGTAGCAAGGCTTTCAAGGCATTTATAATATATCTCTGCGTAAGTATTGCTAACTAAGACTATCCAAGCATTTATCGAAAAACAGTAGAACCTTTTTGAACCATGCATTGTTCGACTATTAACTTGTGCTAATGCATTCGCATTTTTCATCATGAGAGTAGAGACATACTATTTTCGTCATATCAGTTTGCCCCCTCAAAAATTACATAAATATTCATTAAGGACGTCTTTAATGCGTATATGTAGGTTGGCTGAAAACGTGCCAGTCTTAATATGGAGATGGCAACACTTGTTCGCAAAGGTTGCAGTATGTATGCGTGAAAATAATTAAGTATACGCGCACTCTGCGCCGTAGGGTATTTGAATTGAAACGCGGTCATATCGTTTTAACTTTCAACGACGAACGTTCAAGGTGCCTAAACGTGGGAACCACTAAAGAATGCTGCTCCACAACCTTTGGCTTAAATTTAGAAAGACACCAGAGGCCGTGAACAGCCTAGAGAGTACCCGTGACGGAACTTGATATTTGTTGCATGTTTATCGACACATGTATAGAGGCATTGCAAAAGCATGTAATAATTTCGACGCCAAGGCATTTCACAAAAAGAAAAAAATGAAATCAAGTAAGTTCCATAACAGCTTCACAACTTCACAAAAGTCTTAAGATGCTTAGCTATTCTTTCGCGACCATGGGTGTTATTTTTAACCTGCTAAGTCTGGATTACGGTGAATACTTCAGAGTGTTACATCCTAGTTCACTAACCTTGCCCAACTCGTCTCAGAGACCATCTGCCATCGTGCGCATGGAATGCAACTCCTTTTCTGATCAACACGAATGCCTTTTGCAAAAAAACTTCACTAACTACACCCATGACTACGGCAGATATTTCATTGCTACGTTGGCGTGCTCGCAATGATAATAATTTTAATTCAACGAAAGCAAATACGTTGTTTTCTCTCACTTTCGGTTGCTATTACACAACCTTACTATCTACTTATACCGTCATTCCTTTTCGTCTTCTCTACTTTTGTCTAACATAGAGGATTGCTGCACAATACAATTCGACCGCGTTGAACACTGTCTTGAAATGGAAATGCAAATTTTCTCTGTTGCTTAGTGTCGAATGGGGAGCGAAAAAATAGCTCTAAACTTGATCAGCCTGCATATTATTAAACGAGCAACCACTACAGTCCCCTTAAGAAAGTCTTTTTTCTGAGAATTTTCTTTGCGTGGAAGAGCGAATAGTACAACAATAATATTCGAAGATGTTATAAATCATACATTTATGTACTGAAAAAAAGGACTTTTGATCGGTGAAATAGATAGGTGAGTCTATCTCGAGTCTTCCTGCAGACATCCGCACAAATTTAGTACATTATATGTTTGTACTACAGGGTGGTGTAGGGTATAAAAATGTTTGAATTGACTTATCAAATATATTTTCTCTAAAAAATTCCTTTCTAAAAATGAAATTCTCGAAAATTGCAAGCATCGGTCAAACAGAAAACTTTCTTTGAAAAATTTGCCTTAGTTAGGCCCCGAAAAAAATCACTACGTTCGTAAACGTAGTACTTAAAGAATCCTCCTATACACTTTTCTAGGTGCTACAAGGGAAGAAGAAAAGTTTTGGAAAGTCATGTTAAGCGACGTAAACAGATGAGTGCAATAGGGGCAATAACGGACTTACACGATTTCAATATCGGGAATTAGTTTAAACAGCTTACACAGCTTAGTTGTCTGTTGAGGGAAGGCTCGACTGTATTTCCTCATTGAAAACATTGAGTGCATTAAGTGATGAAATTGTCCTGTGTTCATTTAAAAACAAAACTTTTTCACTGCTATTTTCAATACATTGTGTTATGGACTCAACCTTAATTGTATTCATTTTACAGCTATAAATACGCGCTCATCCGTACAAGCTCATACATATAAATACATTCATCCAATGTTTTACCTTTATATGGCTTCTTCACTCGAATCTTTTACGCGCTCTTTATAGACGTGTATATTTTCATCATATTTAAAATTGCTGAGCGTGTGAAAATTAATTAAAATTATTCGACTTCCTTTTGCTTCCACTTCCCTCGGCGTTCCTTTATCGTTCAGTCAGCGCATCATCAGGAGGCAACACGACGACGGTCTTGTGAAATAACTGAATTTTAATTGAACGCAATCAATTCAATTTCATGGCTCAAAGTCAATTTGAATTTACATACATACACACATATATACATAATCTACATACATATATTTTTACGTCAATAGACAGTCAATAGTGCCAGCAGTGGCAGCTATAGTTAGAAAAGCCTTAAGGGGTTATCCATACATTGACCTTCTTTCACCTTTTTTTCTTGTTTTTTATTTTTTATTCATTTTTTTCTCTTTATAGCTTCGTTACACAGTCTTTAAATAGCTTCGTTGTCGGGATTTGAAATCTTAGCGATAAAAATTTTCATTCCAATATCTTTTTTGAAGC
Source organism: Glossina austeni (assembly GCA_000688735.1). Taxonomy (NCBI): domain Eukaryota; kingdom Metazoa; phylum Arthropoda; class Insecta; order Diptera; family Glossinidae; genus Glossina; species Glossina austeni. Next base: position 985,187 of record KK502404.1, on the reverse strand, counting down.
TATTAATGAAGCCTCATCGCTGGGCTAACGAAACGAGTTTTCAGTTTAACATTTCGTTTAATGAATTTTATGAAAACCTTCTCACAAACAATAGAGAAAAGCTTCTGCACGTTAAGAACAAGAGCAACGTGGAAATTATTAAATATATATAAACGAGTATATATTGTAATAAAATTCTAGAATAAATTGAAATTTAATTGTTATCGACCGGCTTAAGAAAAATAGATATCGAGGATATTTTAAAGAAGAAAAAAAAATAAAAATAAAAAGTAAGGAATTATTCAAATCATTTTTAAGATAATGAAATTCCTAGAAAAAATACTTTATTATATCTGTATATATTTTATACCCGCCTTATTGCTAGAGTTTGACAATAACAAAATATTATTAAATAACTAAAAGTATTGCATTAATTGTACGCGTATCAGTTCATTAATTGGAACACACTGGCGGACCCATTGCTATTCTTAATCTTTTTCGAGCGGCATTTCGCAGCTGTAATGGTACAATTTTTTTTTTGTATTATATGATCAATCGGTCAGGGATTCGTGTAATACGGGTGCGTTCGGAAACAAGTGAAGAAAGAGACAGAGCAGCGGCCATAGCCTAGTGGTTGTGTGCGCAATCAGTGCGTGTTATTGCCTTTACCAGCTAAGCGCTCACTACAACTACGACCAAAGATTGAGATTTGAACCAGCGGATAAAGACGTGGTAGTCGCGATAGTTCCTATCTATTCGGCTACGCATGCGCATCCATTTGAGTTATTAGTCGAGATCCTCTGCCAGAGTATCACAGCCCATGAAAATATCTTAAAAATTTGCGACTTGCAAATTGAGCACAAAAATGCATGAACAGACGGACAGACAAACTTAAATTCGATTCAGATAATGAGAGGAGTTTATCTCCTTCTGGATGTTGCATACATTTGATCAAAGTTAATACACCCTCTTACCACAAGTGGTGCAACACGAAAACCTCACAAATTAATTAGACGCGATTTTAGTCATTCTGAAGGCAAGAGTTTTAATTATTAATCACAACAAGCTAACCATCCTTGAGTTATTAACTTTGTACGTATAATGCTTTTTAGTGATATCAGGTGTCATGTGCTTTGCTTTAACTTCTGCTGATGCACTAACCTGTAATAGCTTGTCATTTTCAATCACTAGCAGCTTAAATACGAAGATCTTTACAAGCTAAAATATGAACAACAAAGAAAACATTGATTACGAAGTTAGATACATTTGCCAGTCATTGTATAGCCCCAAAAGTATTATATAAAAGGCTTAGGAAACCTTTGTTGTTATTAATTTAACCTTGAAATTTGAGCCAAAATATGCCCAAAGAACTTTTTTCCACACACAATACTAAATCTTGGCTTCATTTTGAAGGACCAACTACAACAATGAGAGTTGAATGATACAATCATTGGCTATGATTATGGGCACGTGATTATTTAAGCAGTGGTGTACAAATTTCAGTGAAAACCCGTACTCGCTCTTTTCCTTCCATCTCCGATTTTTGCCTTTCAGTTTCATCTTAACCTTATAATTTAATAATTTTGTTTACCCATATATACGTGTATATATATATACTCATTTATTTCTTGTATTCCACACTCGCTCTCGTATATATATAAATAAACTTGTTTCAAAGTTAATAAAAGTTAGCAAACTGTGCCGACTAGATAGACAAGCGGAAATGTTAAGACCATCCGCCATATTAATTATTTGTCTGATATTGTCGTATACTTTGATCTAAAAGGGAAAATAGTTTTATTCTAAGCGTAAATAAAAAATTTCAAAGTTACTCCGTTTTGATGAGACTCACATTGGGACAATTTATTGGTTATTTGAATTATTTAAGAGTTCAAATATTGAGGCAAGAAAAACAACATCAAAATATTTTAAGATGTTCAATGTATTGCGTTATTAGCAATCGATGCAGTCGATGCATTTGTGTCGTACTTTTTCATTTTGATTTGCATTTGGATCCAACCAAGGCGGTATGACCGGTTCATATTTCGCATCATAAATTTGATGCTTAAGAAAAGCCCTTACATTAGTCGGCCTCGGTAATACCGTAGATAAATCCTTAATCTGAGCGTACGTGATAACATTAATTGCGATTTCGAAAGCGCAACAAGATAGTTTAGATAAAGGAGGATATAAACGACCTTGGGCATAGTCCTCAGGTGTGCAAAAGTCGGCTAAAGTGCGGGCAGCAATTAAAAATATTTCAGCCGGTATATATCGAATGCAACATGCAGTCGCGCCCAAACCTATACCTGGGAATATGTAGGCATTGTTGGCTTGACTGGTATAACGGGTACGTCCTTTGCACTCTAATGGCGGAAACGGTGAACCCGAAGCAAATAAGCATTTGCCTTTAGTGTATGTATATGCCTCGAAAGCTGTGCACTCGGATTTTGCAGTCGGATTTGATAAAGCAAAGATTATGGGCACAACATTGAGCGAAGTCATCAATCGAAGCACTTCTTTAGTAAATGAGCCGGGCTGAGCAGAGGCCCCAATTAATATAGTAGGTTTTATTTTCCGTATGCAGTCTTCTAATTTAAAAATAAGCGGCATTTCTTTCGCGAAAATCAATTTATTGTCATTGAGAGTATTCGACAGGCGCTCTTTTACAACTAAGCCTTTACTGTCGCGCAAAAAGATACATTTAAGCGCCTCGTCTTCTTTTACGCCCACCTTTCTGAAAGCAATTATCAAAAGCTTAGCTATACCTATGGCAGCTTCGCCGGCGCCTTGAAATAAAATTCTTTGGCACTTCAAATCAGCTCCAATGCACTTTAATGCAGAAATTATTCCAGCCAGGCAGACAGAAGCCGTTCCTTCAATGTCATCGTTAAACATGCAATACTGATAGCGGTATTTTTCCAAAAAGCGGAAAGCATCATTATTAGCAAAATCCTCAAAATGTATTAAGCAACTTTGGCCAAAGCGTTGAACTACTGCTTGCATAAATTCATCGACAAATTCATCGTATTCATCAATTGGTGGTCTTTTACGCTTCAAGCCCATATAATAAGGTTCTTCTCTTACTGAATCTGTATTACAACCCACATCCAAACAAATGGGCAAACATTGGTGCGGCCGAACTTTACCGAAAGCCGTGTATAACGTAATCTTACCCACGGATATGCCCATACCATTCGCCCCCAAATCGCCTAAGCCCAGAACACGACCACCATCAGTGACAACAATCACACGTATATCCGATTCCGGCCAGTTTTGCAATACATTACAAACGTGTCCCTTGTCTTTAAAAGTAATGTATAGACCGCGCGGAAATTGCTGAATATAGCTGTATCTCTGGCAAGCAAGTCCCACAGTTGGTGTATAAACGTACGGCAAACATTTTTCCGTATAAGTTTGCAGAAGTGTGTAGAATAAAACCTCATTGAGTTCACTCAGGTTAAGCAGGAACAAGTATCTCGCCAAATCTTGGTTCAGACTCAACATATGCGCGTAATAAATGCGTACTTGCTCTTCAACTGTACGTACCACGGGTGGTAAGAGACCGTGTATGCCCAATAATTGTCGCTCTTTGATTGTGAAAGCTAGGGCTTTATTATGATGCTTACTATTTAATCGCATCATACCAGTTGTACTCGACGTCACGTAGCGTCTGCCACTAGCAAAATTGAGTGCGTGTGCTTGTTTTTTATACATTTCTTTTTGCGTTTTTTTTCTTTTTTTAATTTCTCATATACTAAAAATTTATAAACTGAATGTTGGCGAAAGAAAATATTTTTTCGTATACAGTTTTTCATTTGAACTTTTTCTTCTTCTTTTTAAAAGGTATTCAGCGGCAAGGTACTCAACAGATGGTTCATCATGTCATATTGGAAAACGATCGGTGCGAACACCGAGTATTTTGCCTAAACCTTAATAGAGTCGGTGATTACTTTAAGTTATTTGTTTTTGTTTAATTCTCTTGTTGTTTTGTTGTGGCGAGTGTTACTTTTTTCAATTTCGAAAAAAAAGAAAACTTGGAATTTTGTTTTTACGCCAAACCTATGTTTGCAAGACAAATATCGAGCAAAGCAAACAAAATGGACGAAAGCTGAAAAGTTCTTAAGCTTTTTTCTAAGAGAGAGATAAAGATTTCGCCGTTCATTTCGGAAATCTTTGTACATTTTTCTTGTGTTAAGAGGAAACAGTTTTACACTTTACCTAGAAAAACCGATTGAAGTTATTAAGGGAAGAGGAAAAAAATTTTGATGGCTTCACGTTTCCGTTATTTCTATATAAGTTACCTAACAGTTTTCTCTTAATGGAATGAAACACGAAGCACGAAGCCAAGTGTTCGCTGAACGTCACTTTCAGCTCGTCAGAACAGCTACTGATGAATATTTCGAGGACAAGAAATCTAAAACCTCATCAACATCACATGGTGATAACTCAGATAATGATAACAACCCAAGTAATGCTTAGTGAACATATATATCTTAATATATATAAATACTTGTCCTGTGAAAAAAAGTTTATTAATGGCATCTGGAATATGTCAAATACATGCGGTATTGATCGGCAACAGTTTGCTATTTTTCCTCTAAAGTCCTTATGCCCTGACTGCGCAGCTTTTAAGATATCTGAACGAAAAACTGAACCAAATGACTTTCGTAGGCCTTTCTTGAGGTTAACTTAAGACATTTGAGAGAATTTTGTAGGGAAAGAATTGGAGAAATAAACGGCATTCGGACGGCAAAAGATTCGGACTGGGCTATGTGTCCATTAAGATTTTCTAGAAAAGTTCTCGCTCAATTTTTTCTCAACGATGAATGCCCATCGTGGACTTTTCGTCTTCGTGGGAAACGACATTTCTCCTATAAATCAATTTTGTATGCTTTACCTCAGCTCAGTGGTTTCATCGCATTGCTTGCTGGCGGTAGAAAGTGGAATCAATTTTAATAGCACAGCGTTGTCATAGAAAGAAATGTACCGTTGTTTCTAAAATTTTTGAAGAGTTTCGTTGACTTCACTAATGGTTAATGGAATAGAGGGGAACGTGGGTTTAATATTGCAATTTCCAGGGCGGAATTGACCGAGCCATCGGACTGCCTCTAAATTCGATAAGGCATCCTCACTAAAAACCTTAAAAATTTCTATGAAAAACTTCTACGAAGACTTATCATCTCGTTTGAAGTTATCTCGCTGGACGCAATGAATTTTTCCAGGCGAGTCAGTTCATATTCAAAACGCAATTACTTTCGACTGAATTAACAAATGTAGCAATGTATTTTTGTTTTCTATCTACGGACATTCACCTTTCGAACTCACATAGTAGAGGTTCGTAGCGATATTACAGCCATCGATTAGTAAAAATGCCACGAAATTTTTCCTTGGCCTATTACTCCTACCGGGAACACAACAACCATCAGCAAATTTATTAGCTCGTATTTAATAGCGGATTGTCTTCACCGATCTTCAACGTGAACAACTAATCCAGAGACAGTAAAGACAATTTAATTATTTTACTTTAGATTTTTTTGATAAACAAAAGCAAAAATTTGTAAAATGACGACTTTTTGTTTCTTTTTGATGTACGTAGATGAAGAAATTTAAAAATTCTTATTTTGTACTTTTATTCAACATTTAATTCTACCGTAAGCCGATGCCTATATAGTAAACACTGCGCTGCTATTGGGATTTAGTTTGTTTGTAACATTTTAACTAAGTAAACGAGTGAGAGAAACCTCAGTACATACGCAAACATAGCTGAATACAAAATAAGGATTGATAGCATATTACAAGAGCTCTTTTCGCCTAAAAATTGAAAAGTACATCATCATCATCATCATCACCAACACCAACATCAACATCAACATCAACACGAACACCAGAATACTCAACACTCGACATAACATCATGTGGTTTAAGTATAAATAAAAATCAAAATCGTAAAATGCTATCAATAGAGAGAACTTGAGTAGTTTAAAAGTGAGTAAGGTGTCAGATGGGAAAAAAAAAAGGAAGAGACACTCGAAACGGCAAGAGGGTTAGCTACTGTGCGTAAAGAGGAGACTCTAACATAAATAGAAACACCAACGACAACAGCAATAAAACATAAACACAAGTGTTAGTCATGAAAATGGCAAAAGTATGTTCTCGCATTGAAAGCAGAGCATATACAAATGAGGAGCAAAACAAGGCACGGAAATAAAACCTAAAGCTAAGATGAATGAAATGTAAATACAGTCATCTCTCATTTTATATGATGCAAGTTTCGAAAACTGCAGTGTGCATAAAATTTAAGCAATTAAGGTAAAAAAAACTGATAGACGTGAAGATAAATACGCATCCAACTAACACAAAGACAGAGAGAGCTCTGTACGAGAGCCCCAACATCATTATTATATAACTATTAATTAGTTAGGATTAAGGTATAGTTAGACTTGTAAGCCTCCCACCCAAATTAGGGAACGCGAAATATTTTAGTGGACACCTAGTGAGTCTGCACCAAAAAACACCCTTCAAACAAGCTAAACGAGTTTTAGTTCGTCTTTCCAGAACTATGTTTACTACATTTTTGAAATTTTGCATTTTAGTATATACCGGCTATACGAAGATGGTCAGATTCGAGAGATGTTGGTGCATCCAAATTAAAGCTTTTGCGATGATATTCACGTATATCAAGTGAATATATATGGAGGTACCTTTCGAATACGCTAAAGAAATTCAAATTATGATTTTCGGAACTATTTTGACCCCTTTTTGGAAATTTGGCATGTTAGCAAAACGCAGCAAAGGAAAAGCCCGAAAATTTGAGACTTCGGCGAGGCCAAACTACAATACGCTGCCTATATTCTATGGAAATGCCACCGTTCAAGTCCATCCAACAGACCTCTGCCAGGCAAGATGATACTTTTGTCTTTGCTAATTAAATTCGTATTTATCTTCACACCCTTAAAAAGCTGGCATTTGTATGATATAAAGAAGGAGATACAATTGGAACAAAGTTTAATTCCCGTACAAGTATTTTTTTTTTCTTTTCAACGAACCGCAAGCTCTGCACGTTTTTAGAGAACTTCTTCTTCGTTTTTCCTTTACACACTTTCTGAACAGAGACGAAAACGAAAAATCAATTCATAAACATACGAAAACTCACGAACTTTATATAAAATACCCTATTGTTATAAACCCAGTAATATTAACTCGTTATGTCCATCCTTCATATGTCACATATTAGTCTGTGATGCTTGTAATTGTGCCTTGTTGGCTAAAATTTTTCGTGCTATATAATAATTTCAATTCAGCCGGATATAAAGTTTAATTTAAAGTCATTCACTGTGCATTTCTTTCTAGAAGTAATCACAACACCTTATGGCCTTACCTTGCAATAAGACGGACGTACACCGAATTTCAAATGTTCATCATTACTTCTTTGCCGTTGGCTTCTTAACTCTAACCTGTACAGATGTGTGTGGTAAAAACAATTCATCTTTAAGATGGCAAGGAAAAAAGTGCAAGGTCCGACTGTACTCATGCTTATATAGACGTAGAGTACACGAATATCTAAAGAAAATGTTTGAATGTTGAACGAGAAAAAACACATAAGTAAGTAAGAAACATAAGCTCAGTATCAAATCGTCATCATTAGTGGGGAAATGCGCATGTTATCGTTTGGAAACCTCAGTGAAATTTTGATACTTTACTACTTAAGATCTTCAAGTGTAAATCATATTTGCAATATAATTGAATATGCTTTGAGTTGGATGAAGTACTGGAAATGTGCAAAGGTTTTCGTTTTAAAGATTACTTACTAATCGAAGATTATGGTTTTGCATTAATTCTCTTTGCCGGAGCGCTTCTTGACACTCTATGAGTAACAAAATTATATTCGCGTAGAGCGAATCTTTTCTATCCGTCTAGGGTTTGTGACTTTGTCTCTTCGTGATTAACATATAACTTTAAGATTGATCTGTAAGCTTAAGCTACAAGTTTCAAGAGATCTCGCAACAAACACATATTTCACGAATTTCAAGAATCACTGCTAAATGCATTTGCGCCTTAGCGCAAACGTTGTAATGATCTTGTTAGACTACAAAACTAGATGAATATGCTGACAGTTATTTTGAAAGGCGGCACAAATTTCACTTTTCACCCAAAAGTGTATCATTTTACATGCTTCATGGATTTACGGGCGGGAAAATTGCAAACACCGATTTCTCTTCGAATTTCGCTATGTAATTACCCTTGGGTTTTTTGATGAACATTTCCTGAATTGAACTAAAACAAGTGGGAGGCGGTCCACAATTCAATGGTCTATACCACTTCGCTTAATACACTTATTTATATGCCGATTTTTCAGAATAAGGCTTGATATGGGGAGTGGTCGAAATAGTTATCCAATCCGCAGTGTTTTCAATAACGTTCGTCCTTGGGCCAAAACCTGTAGTTGTACCAAATCTCACCAAAAGAATTTTGACTTTCAGATTAAACACAAGAAAGCCAGATACATATGCAAAAAGAAGGACGTATGGACAGACAAACAAAAATTTATCGGCATGCCTCGTGTTAACGAGAAAGTTAAGCGCTATTTCATTCCATTGATTGTTTAGTTAGCAGGAGTTTGCTCATTCGCGAATTAGTTTTACTTTATCACTCTCTCCTGGAAATTAAATGTGATGTGTTCTAACTTGGAATGTGCCTGTATTTGAAAGAAAATGTGTCCGTGTAGGGTGACGATAAAATTCGTGTAGACAGATTCTTATCTATCTTTTATTCAATTGTTATACCAGGTTTGACGGACCCTATCTAACTTAATAAGTGGTTGGCTGAGTATTTGTTAGATGGAACTCAGTGTGGTTTGAAAATAGTCTTCATATCATAAAAACCCACTCCCCTGTTAACTTACAAAAAATAAGCACTTGAATGAGAACGAATTCAATTTTTTCGAAACTCGTCCGCAATAGCACTTTGGTACATAAATTTTGAAGGCTCCTTTCCATATAAATCTGTCTTGAAAAGTAAGCCTTTACATGGTAGCAAAATCTAATTTTAGATATTATATGACGCAAATTTGTGAAGGGAAAAAGATGAACTTCATTACATATAGATTTTTTCGATCCGAATTCCATCATAGTCCTCGTATAAGTGTTCCTATGAAAAGTAAGCGTTTTGATAGTAACGACGTCTACTAAATGATGCCTTATGTTAGACGAAATGATGTAGGTTGTGTTTTTAGGTATTTTAAATATGATTTGCCATCCAAACGATTACTGATGATTTTTTATGCACACTCTTTGATTTATAGCAAGTCGAAAATCTAATTCAAGTCATAAGGGTATGGTCGTACAAGGTCGACTATTAAATACCTTACATCAGTTCGTCTAATGCAATTCTTCACCGGTCTTCGTGAACATCAAACAAACATCAAAGGCTGCTTCTTGTTACCATATAAAGACTTATCTTTCGTTAGACCCAGCACGTGGGAAGTGCTCTGAAAAAGTAGATTTACGTTCTTTCAACTTTCAACAGCAAGTTGATTTATACAAATTCTCATCAGAATATATTAAAAAATTATACCTTGTTGTCGTGTAAAGCTTAACAATCTGTAGGGAAATTTAAATTGATATCAAGAAGTGCTCAATATATTGAAAGTGAGAAACTCTTTTTCATACACAACACCTCTTTTAAAATACATTTTTATTTCCGAGCTGATTCAGAATACGGTGCACTCGAATCCATTTTCAGTAGTGCTCATCAGTAAGTCAATATAGATTAGTGTACAATCTTCCATCAATATATCTCGAAAAATGGCGATCTGCAGCATGAACTCAACGTTGCATGGATGGACGTAATTTCAGTAGACAGGTAAAAGAACAATTCATTTCATTCAGAAAACAATTCTGAAACTATTGGTACAATAGAGCATGGACTCATATCAAGTCGTTGTGGGTGTAGCATACATTCGGACAGGTTTAATATAACAAGTAATCTAGTTAGGTAGCGTTGAGTTTAAGAAATCAAGAAGGAAGCATTTAAAAGTTACACCACCTTGAATCATGCCATTATTGCATATATCGTTGATCGAAGACGGGACGGGGATAAGTACCTTTCCAGGACAAAAATTCCAATTGAAAATCCGTTACTTTTACAAAATCATAATCATTTTGTTTTACTAGAAATAAGTTTCGGTGAGAACTCACTTACTTTCCTTTGGTGAATTAATCTTAAATATTTGTTGTAGCTAAGAGCGAGTGTTCATTGCCAACCAGTGTAATTGTGGTGTCTTCGACGCTTTTGTTTTTTTTTTTTTTTGCGAATGTTTTCATTACCCTTAGGGATTGCGAGCGGTTGTGGTAGTGGTGATGATATTAAAAGGGTGCAACGATTAACTTCTGAAAACCTCTTTATGCCCAAATAAACCACTTAAACGCTTTAGATAACCAGTACGCAAAATGTTTACTAAACCGAACTATTAGCCAAAAAGCTCTTATTAAAATAATCGTTCTTTTAATGAAATCTAAAAAGTTACTCCGTTTCCTATACAGACAGACCAACTTAATTATGTGCCCCTAATATTCTGCGAAGCATAGAACAAAAAAAGAAAAAAAAATTAATTTCACAGTTTTTAGTTTTGATGGCACATCTGTTAACTCTGACTTTTGGTGGTGTGCGCATAAAATGAAAATAAAAAAAAAACAAAAAAAAGATAATAAAAAAAGATACTGGAACTAAAATTCCTTCAAGTCGAATATCGAATTCATGTCACTTTGTTAAAAAAAAGTCTATTACAACGTAAACTTCTGAACTCTTTCTTGTCAGCTCGTAAGCGGCCCAAGGGCAAAAGATCTCGCCCAACTCGACTGAATGAATAGTCGTCGATTCATATCTCATGTGCAGTAGAGTGTTTAATAAAAATCCAATAGCCTCGAATGCAAGATATTGCTTCAAATCTTTAGTCCTAAAATTAATTCCTCTGACTAAATCGTCAGTAGTACTAATAATAAGAGTAATAATAGCGATTTAATATAAACTAAAAGTATTTGAAATTTCCATGTCAGAGAAAATGTTTGTAGAAACCATTGCAAAGTTGAAGAAAACCAGCAACCAGCAACCAGCAACCAGCAATTTCAAAATTACATTAATTAAATTTCGAATTTCATGTTGAATTAGGTTTTTATAAAATTCTCATATTCCTGCCAAGTCATTTTCAAGCGTTGCAGGCGCAATGATAAACCTCATAAGCTGGAAATCAATACTATTTTATATACTATTACGCTATATTATACTATGCGTCAGTCTTCTGTTTTTCTTTTTTGGCCTTGTTTGGCATACATTCACACATATAAAAAAAACATTATTCATTCTTTTTTCCCTGGCACTTAACAATAGAGAAAAAGGAACGATGTCATAACATTCGCATGAATATTAACTGCAAAAAAAACACTGACAAAAATATTTAGTCTTCAGATGTAACATTAAATTCCCTTAAGTAGTGCATCGATCAAGTTAATTTTCCTTCTGACACGTCTGTCTACAAGAATTATGCAATTTTGGAAATTTTTTATTGATGCTCAGAACACTAAATCACTAAACTAAGTTTATTAAAGCGTTTATCGTGTACAAAAAATATCTGTTTACTCAAAGTTTAAACATTTTGCAAAAAATAAATTTCAAAACCTAGCTGCCACTAGTGTGTACGAAGCCTTAAGAGCAGTAAGTGCAGTCTCGTTAACGACGAGCTTTGAAGCAGTGATGAGTTGGATCGTTATCTTAAATTTCTCAGACAGAAAAGCTTTCCTTTGTTCGTTAGTTCTTACAGGCGAACCACGCGCACGAGTAAATTACAGCTAGGATTTCAGGTAATTCAGCACCGTTAAGAGGCTCTTAAATTACTGGATTAAATCAAATCAAATTATATTAAAGCAGCCTGAAAATGATGGCTTAAAGAGGAAATAAGCAACAACGTAAGAGAAAACCTTGGAACAAACTGTAGCACTCTGGCGATACGTGTTTTGTATTCTTGGTAAAAAAAGACGCTTTGTGTCCTAAAAATGTCGCTGGATCAGAAATTGCAGCCTATTCCGTTCGCGAACGTTGCTTCGCGGCTTGTCCATCCATGAAAGCAGAAAGCAATCGAAACGATGTTGTCCTTCTTTCAGTAATGAATCGCCAAATTTTTTTTTTCCACAAACAACTTCTTCCTCACCAACTTAAATTCAGGCACGATTGCACTCGATGCGCATTTCGCTTTCGGTATGATCTTATTGCCATAGCAATGGGAACCATTCCAGCATTCCCTCTAATATTATCGCATCGAATATTCTTGTTATTTAAGCTTCTGGTTTCGATTTTCTCTGTGTACATTTGGAATGAAATCCAACTACTTTGCATCACTCGAAATCATGTGTTCATGTTTGCACATGGCACTTCATCAACTTTTTAGTAACAAGTTCAAACTTGCTTGCGTATGAATATGTATGTGGAAAATTTTCATAAATTTTTCACTTTCTTCTTTTTTTTAGTAATTTATCTTTTTCTTTTTATTTATTTTTTTTTTGTTAAAAGAAACAATTTTAAGAATATGTCGTATATCAGCAATTGGTTAATATATGAAATATTTTTGGAAGACAAATGCGAAGGCCGCAACTAATGCAACCCGACAAAGTTTAGCTTAATTAAATGCAAGAAAAAAGGGAAGAGATTTATGTACTCGGTCGGTGTATGTTTATTAGTAGACGGTTAGTAAATGGAAATAAAATACAGCCGAACTTTCTAATTACATACAGTGTTTAGTGTCCTGTAAGGGTTAAAACTTGGCGTTTAGGTACTATATACGCATGGTGCGTCGTTCTCTCGCGCTACTTCCCTTCTACCCTTTTTGATGGGGGAGTACTTCTTGGTAATTCGCAGCTAGCCTACATACATTTTCGGGGATACGTTTAGGCCGATCACAGTCCTGCACCTGTGACCTGTAACCGTCACAGTAGCCTTCTTCCTTAACCCTACGTTTGTGCGTGTGCAAATTTTTCTATATGTTGTCGTTCAGCAATAGAAAGTTTTGAGGAGAGTAAACGAGTTCTACATATTTATCTTAGATGACGTGCGGTCATCCCTTCCTTTATAGCTTCACAAATAGTAATAGTAACGCAAAGCGTATGAACGAAAGTTATTATTGCAAGCTTTTTATTTATAACGACAATTTGTTATTGCAAGTTTTGTCTTCTTCAACAATCCTAATAGTTCCTATAAACAGTTGGGCAAATTCAATCCATTCAACGTAGAAATTTTTCTTATTTGTATAATGGAATGGCGTAGCTCCGATAATGTTTAGCAAGTTACTTATGGAAATGGTTTTCATTAAGTGCCATGTACACATAAAATTCTGGTGCAACTAATTAACTAGTTGCTAATGCTATTTGTAAGAACAAGCAAGCAAAAATGTATTTGAATTTCAGTCAGGTCGGAGCAAAAAAGGAAAAATGCTTAGAGGAGCATGAATTATGTAATTTTCAAGTATTTAATTTTATTCTCTGTAAAATTGATAAAGAAAGTAAAAACACTATAGTGGGGCATGGCCTACTCTTAGATACCATATACCACCCCGCAATTATTTATACAACAACCTTTCCAAGTAAGGCGTTATATGGGAAGTGATTGAGAAAGTAGTCAGTCCAATACGAACGTGTAAGTGCCAAAACACGTCAGCGTACCAACCTTCAGCGAAATACCTCAAATATCTCGGCCTGTATGTTTACCAGAACGAAACAAGGCGAAGGGATGGATAGACAAGCTTATATCTTTCTGATGCGATCGCCACAATAAAACGTGTAATGTAACAAAAGTTGGATTCTGTGTCTTCGTAGCACAAGTGCCGTAAGGTATATGGAGGAAAAAGAAGCAAGAAATTATGAAACGTTCGTACCAAATATTCTCAAAAATGCCGTTAACTTTCAAGCAAGAAAACCGTCAACAAATTGTCATCGGTTAAGGTCAGAGTCTTCCGTACGCAAATTTATCTACTAATACAGCAAAGGAGATCCAAAATGTGATCGCCACTATGTTCAAAAATAAGTGGGGAATGGTGTAAACTGGTTTCCTTGTTAGGTCAATACGACAACCTTAGCATCTGCTGTCGGTCCCATATTGTTCTGCGTATTAGTTTGTAAATCAAGACGTCTTTTGAGTTTATTGGAAACTGCAGGCCGTGAGAATGAAATAATTGGGTTAAGTGACATGAGAAACGGCTCCAAGTTAAAAATTTCTACAATAAAAACAAATTGCAGTAGATTTCTAAGAAAAGATTTGCTTTTTTTACTTTTAACGAAACCATTAAATTGGCACTCGGAATTTCAACACGCAGTTGAACGAAGATCGCTTTATCGATTTTCCTTTTCTTATCTATTATAAGTACAGCTCCGTAGGCCAAGGGCCACGTATATTACAAAGTTTTCATCGAACTTAATATACCCCACGCGGCAGATACAAAAATAAAATAACGGAGGCAGAAATTTACTTAAAATATTGTAAGTCGTCCACTTTTTTTATTCCATTTCATTTAAAAGTTTTTCTAAAGCATTCCTCTCTTCTACATTTATAATCTATATAAAAACATAGTTACACAGTGCTATCATATACCATTTAGACAAGAGGAACGACCACCACATACATCATATAATGTACGTATAGAAGGTATTTAGTTTTCAATGTTTTTTCTTTCATTTCTTCTCTTCGTCAGCTTTTAAAGTTTTTCTTTGCATTGCAACTAAATGCGTGCTTGTCGCCAACTTTAAGGGAAAAGAAAAAGGACGAACATTTTTTTTCTATGTATTGCTATTTACCGTCGCTGTTGTCCATGTTAAGTATTAGCTATGCTGCCTACAATCGGACATATATCCTGAATTATTGCTCAACATGTAACCCATGTATGTACATGCATGGATACTTACATAGTTGCGAAAATCTTCCGACATGACTGTAAAGCATGTCTTCAACATTTATGCCATTGCTGGCGTTGCTGTAACTAAGCTTTTTTTCCTTTTTTTTTTTTTGCTTTCATTTTTTACTCGCAACTTGGCCTACGACATATGATTGCATTTATTTGGTCAAGACTTTGTAAGACGCCAACTAAAGGACAGTAATACTTGATCAGACGGAAAGAAATGCTTCCTTTTCTTTTTCTTTTTCTTTTTTTTTTTTTGGTTTCAAAGTTTTTTTTTCCTTTCGTTCGTACATGTGTTGTGTGTTTTTTTGGAATGCATTTCATTGATTATGAAAGTTTTGTTTAAAAAGTCGTAAGGCATAAATTGTGAAGTAAACTTTTCCTAATTTAAAGTAAAATTGTATAAGCGACATGTATAACCGCTTATTTATTATTTACCCAAAACTGGAACGAAGTATCCTTCTCACGTAGATCCAAATTTAAATTTACGACCATTCTCTTATCTAACCAATATTTTTGTTTCTGTCACTCATTAGCACATTCCGTGTAATGTGTACCATTTTCAGTACACGCTAAAGAAAATGGGTAATTAAACTAATTTTTTCAAGTTAGGATATTAATATCTACGGATTAACTTTTGTGTTCACTATTTTATACTGTATTGTACTGTTAGGGAAACGCGCCGATAAAGCACTTGCGAGGACCACGTATACATATATACATATAAATATTTTTTTTCCCATAAACAAAAAAAGTTTTCTTTGAATATCATAAAATTTTTCTACATGTACCGAAAACAGCACACGTGTCTTGAAAGTAGTATCTTATCATTGCCGTCTTGGTAGTGAGCGCGCTTAGCGAAATTGAACGCAATAAAAATTGCATAATTGGATTTGTCCAGAAGATGAGCTTTCTCATCTCAAAACACTTGACGGTATTCTTATTTACGGCAGTTAGTTTTCTTCTGTTATAACTTCAAAGCCGTATATAAAAGCAAAACTAAACGCTGCAATATTAAATAATTTTGCTATTGAGAATAAACAAAGCCATGCCTAACAGCAAACGATTTCGGCGTTCAGCGGTGTTTTTATTTAACCAGGAGCAACGAAAAATAATAACTTTGCAAGTCTACTTGCCAAAAAAAATTCAAAAGTCAACTGCTATCTAAATTCAATAAAAGACGGTGGACGGTATTTTAAGTTCGAATAAAATCATGCTTCAAAGATACGTAACCTCGCCACGCTTGCGTTGTAGCTGCTTAGAGACCAGAAAAGGGACTTGTTTTGGAATTACAAACGATAAAAGCTCATGAATAAATGCACGTCAAACTAACAACAATAACTGATGATATTAAGTCAAGTAGTAAACGAAAAAACCAGCGTAACATGCGCCAAAAACCACTACATATATGATTCTCTACGGTGACGCATTGAAAAATCCACTGAAGGAAGACTAGAAGCTTGGATTTTAATGGGCTACCAAGCCCGTTATATGCACCAGATATTTTTGCTCTGATAAACATCTTTGTTTCAACCGATACTTATTATCTGCCTGAAGAGTGTTGTCGTGCACATGACAACCCCTAAAAAATATACCCCAGATCAAAGACCAGATGATTTTCAGCGCAGAATTTTCACTTAATCAAAAATATACAAAGAATGATTAGCTAGCGATGAGTAAAAAAATTAAATGTTTAGACCATTCGGTCGAAATAACTGCTTTGCGTCCGTGACCGAAGGGTGACGTATATTCATTTTGTTGAAACGTTTGTAACGCCCAGAACGAATCTTCAGAGATCTCACAAAATAAAAATATATATTCTTGATCAGCATCAAATTATAAATTGATTTAAGCATGTCTGTCTGTCCATCAATCCGTCTGTATAATGGGCCGCAAAAATGTAGCTATTGACTTCACATTTGGTAGAAACATGAGAAGTTCTTGCACGTAAGTCGGTATTGAAAAGTGGCCGAATCGGTGAAAGGACACGCCTACAATACCATGTAAGCGGTGAACACACCTGATTTTCAAAAGGAAAATTGGTTTTTGTGCTCAACACTCATAAGCTGCAATAGATAAATTTACAAAAATTTGGACGTAAACTGTATGGGCATTGCTGTAGTACCGTCACAAAAATGGGAAAAATCGGCTACTCGGCCTACTCAATTTTATAGCATATATAAGCATACTTGAAAACCCACATAAAGTTAATCAATTCTTAGTCAGTTTCAAACTCGAAATGCACTAAGCATGCCCGTCCGTCTGTTCATTTGTCCATGTGTCCGTCTGCCCAACCGTGCAATGTCCGCACCGCAAGCTGTTTTGAGTGGGCGAGCCAGTTCTGTGCGAAAGCAGTGAAATTCCGAAATATTGTAATTAATGAAAACGCGTAATTTGTATAACATATGCGGATAAGAAGCTTTTTTCTTCCAGCTTTTACAAAATTACGACCTTGTTTCTTTAAGCATGGCTGACGCCCTTAGCTATACACCCACTGTACACTGCTACCATTACTGCTGCTATGATTAGTAACACTACTGTTACAACTTGTACTACCACTGCTAGTACAGCTACAGTCACCAGCAGTATCGATCACATCAGAACCGTAATCGGACTCTCATCGCTATTGGACAGTTATAAAAATCGCACATAAAGTTGCCATGGTTGTCGTCAATCACATTCAAAACTCTTTCGACCAACCTCTGAATATTTTGCAATATTTTGCTTCTGTAATCTGTGCGCGTTTTACTGCAGATCTGTGCATATATCGGGGTGTGATGTTAAAGAACGTTAAAATAGGAAAGTTAAGTATATAAAAGAAGTAAGAAGACGAAGTAATTATTAAAAATTATTACGTAGCTGCAGTCAATAAAGGTAAACTAAGATGATTATCGTTGCTAAGCGCAACGCAGCCCAACTGCCACAACTATATTAAACAAACACTAAAGGCGACCTAAAATTGACTTTCTCTTGCTTTGTCTGGCGGCCAAAAAAGGAAAAAACAATTCCAATTTTTGCTCTAAACATTTGCAACTAATAGGATTTCAACGATAGTTTAGATAGGAGAAGTTAGTCTCTTTACTTAACATTTGTTCTCTTTTTTTTTGCTTCTTTTTTTTTTTTTTGTAGTTTGTACGGTAGGCATCACCTTCATAATCAATTTTTGTTTGAACTTTTGGGGTTTTGTCGAGATTTCAATTGGTTTGTATTGTACTTTTTCAACCATGAAATGAATTTTTGGGTTTTATTTCTAATAAACTTTTGCTCAGTTCACTATTTTTGTATTCTTTGCCAACCGCTGCTGTACCCTTTTCCTTTTTTTATAACACAACGAATATAACGCAACGAAACATAACAACAGCAGCAACAGGGGATTTTATACTTAATTCATATTCATTGTTTACTATGGAATGACCCTCAAAAACATTGGAGTTTGTCTCTGGGTTTAGGTTTTGTGTACTTCTACCAACATTTGTGGGATTTTTGAATTTTTTTGCTTTTTTTTTGGTTTATAATTAATTTGTCGTTTTCATATTTGTGTGACCAGGAAGTATTTTTTCCACAGAGTTTTAAGGGTTTTTTACACATTCTCATATTCTATCTTTTTGTTCATTTAACACAATTATGAATATTCCACAAAATTCACCGCAAATCCTGCATAAAATTCATTTCATATGCGAAAATTTTATTCTCTCTCTTCTTTTTATTCCTCTGCATTGTCACCCGGACACCCGGCAAGCATGTTAATCTTGTCGTAGCGTTTGTTATTTTCATCTTCTCACTCTATCTAGACAAAAAGCTTCGTAATAACCAAAAGTCCAAAGGCTTTAGACATTTTTCTCTTTGTTCTCAAATTCGCCTTCAATTGATTTAATACTCAGCTTAAGCTCCACGAATGACTTACCAATAAGCGACAAAAGGACATTTTTAATTAACATAAAATATTACTTATCCGCCATGTTATTTATTAATACCTTCAAATATTGTGAATAAAGAAAATTATGCATCAGGCGCCAAAAACCTAAATGAATCGAACTCATGCCTATGCTTCATACATATCTCGGGAGACGCAGTCCAAAAAATTCTTGCGACAAGAAATCATATGTACGAAAATCGACATGATTTCTGCCGATTGGATCGAATCGCAACTATTTTTCACGCGATCAATCTCTCTGCCAAATACTCTTTACAGAGTAGATACTATTGACAGCAATGTTGTGTGTGATGTTTTTGTTCTTTAGCGGATTTCTTCAGCTCATTAGGCGTTATAAGTAGTTACGCAAGAGAGGCACGTTCATAGCCAAAGGAACAAGTTTCGTTTCCAAAATATGCTTCAGATGCTTTTAAAGAAAAATACACATGTTGCAGGTCAATGCACGATTAGCCATAGTCGCCGATCAATTGTCTGCCGTCATTGATACTTTGTTGGAGGCACAGAAGTAAAACGACGAAATTCGACGTACATTTTTCTTGGTCATCATAGATCATATTTGAAGACAATCTATATGCGCCCACAACAGTATTGATAAAAGAAAAAACTGGCCACAGCCTAAAATCTAAAAATATATATCTTGACCTTGCTACCAATGCATCTGAGAAGTATTTGAAATTTCAGTTGTAAAAATAGTCTCGATCGATCGATTGACAAACAACTTTGTCAATATCAAGTTTCAACACAAAGTGATTCGTTTAAGGTCCGGTCCGTTAAGGAAAGCTGCCGGGGAAATGCATGTATTTCAAAATATTATTTAACTGATCCAGAGTCGAATTCTACTCAAGGTCTACATATATAGTTCGTAAAGCCCCTAACGCGTATTTATGTGTACGCTATAGGAATTATTAAAACTTAGTTTTTGGTGGCGGCACAGATTGGATTCGTTTTTAGTGAAAAGTCGGCAAGTATCCAAGATTCGGTTACTCAACTTCAAAAGAGCTTTCCAACTTATTGCTTTGTCTCTTTTGACTTCGCCACCGCCTATACCTTTTACGCCAGCAACTTTCGCGTGGCTTCTAAGCCGATTTTATTAAAAACCGCATAAAAAGCCAACAACAAAATTTGTGTATCATGGTTTATTTATATTTTTTTTTTTTTTTTGGGTTGTTGAGTTAAGTTGGACTAAGCCAATAAATTTGTGGCTTATATGTCCGAAGTGCAATACTTTACTGATATAGAAACGTAAGCATAACTAAATTATTTTCTCTATGGAAATTTCTTTAAAATTTTTTCTTTTGTTTTTCCGTACAGCTGC
>KK502404.1:883891-964921 GCA_000688735.1 Glossina austeni | reverse complement strand
TTTTCGTTTTTTTTTTTAATTTTTTAAATATTTTTTTTCGTTTTTTTTTTTTTTCATTTCTGGATTGTGAATAGAAAACTGTTGTCAATCAGAGCCGAGTTCATTGTACACTTGGCGAAAACTATATATTAACGTTTTTTTTTTTTTTTTTTTTTTTTTGGGTTGTTGAGTAAAGTTGGACTAAGCCAATAAATTTGTGGCTTATATGTCCGAAGTGCAATACTTTACTGATATAGAAACGTAAGCATAACTAAATTATTTTCTCTATGGAAATTTCTTTAAAATTTTTTCTTTTGTTTTTCCGTACAGCTGCTCAGGTGTCGGTATATCGGTTACGAAAAAATTTGCTGGAATATAATGGAAAATCTTTTTCAAAACATCCAACAAAATATCTTCAATAGTCTGTGTGATCACCGTATACAAAGCATCAGTTAGCATACGCCAATTATCGTTAAAGAACTTGTTAGTGCTATCCTCTGCAAGGATCAATAAATAAATAATGCTTTATATATAAAAGTCATATGAAATGAAAATTCCAAAAACGCACCCAATTGTTTTTGGCCATTAAATAGATTAGAAAAATACGATTTCAACCCTTCCAGAGTGAAATTCACGCGAGTGTTAGTTACATTATAGAAGGTGAAGCCACCCTTTTCATATAAATGCGTTTTTGTGTGCATGACGACAGTCATATTATCTAAAAAAGAAGAAAAAACAAAAGGATGACTTGAAAAATAAAACCATCAAGTCTTTTGTTTTTCAATTTCAATAGTTACCAGCATCCAAAAATATCTGCCCTCTACCATTTAATGGTATTAACAAGATTCGCCCGAGGAGACTATAGTCACCTTGCAATTTCATCACAGGCAGCATAAAAGTCGTCTTCCAACTATAGTCCTTAGGGAAAACTCTGAATTGTTCGCAAAGTAAGAATAACATCGATAAACATATCGCTCCCAAGTCCTATAATATTTACTTACACACTTTCCAAAACGTTTGTATGACCGAAACCATTAATTTTAACATTAGCCAATTCCACCTTTAAATTAATGGCCTGACTGTTACCTTGGGTTATTTTAATACGATTCAAATGGAATGGATCGAAGCTTTTAATGCTGTCCAAGCCGGGAATACCTAAAAACATATATATATTCAATGTAAGCGCATTAAAAATATAGGTAGATATCTGAAGTTTAGCTTTCTAGGAATAAGCTTACAAGCCAACTTAATTACTTGTGTTCGGCTCTAAAAGCTAAACCCAAAGTTCAAATCAACATTCACTAGTACATCGTCGTAGACGGGTTATGCCCGAACTATCATCATTGAATGGAATAGGAAAGAATACGAAGTATAATAGGTTTGTCAAAGCATTGAGAAAAATGCGTTAGAGGTTCCAGAAGAGTCGCTTTACATAATCTCCTCTTCGCTCTAATCCCTGGGCAGCTTATCCTGCTTTATTGGCGACGTACAATTTTTCCCGAAATATCTCCGAATAATTTCCGACGAGCTGATTGCTTACATATGACGGTTACGCTCGAAGTTTGCTTGCACACGTGAATGCTCGGTTGACCCCGCCCAAATAATCAAATCATTTGATATCAGCAATGACTGATTCATTTGAAATTAGATCTATGAGCAAGTGGGCGATTAAAATCCCGCCTACGAAGCTTTGCAATCCCCTTTGGCTGCATGCTACCCCCATAGTAAATATTTTTTCTTAATATTGTTTCTCGTCTTCTTTTTTTTAATTTGAGGGATTAAAAATGTTTCTTCCTCCACGTACCGTACAAAATTGAAGTTTGTTTACGTCACGTATGTGTATGAGTACTTCTTTAAAGCGTTTAGCCCGGTTCGATTCTACATTCACGATGCATATGCGACTGAAAATTATCGGGATTTCGCTGCACAACCGTATGTGCACCTATTAGCCATAATGTACATATATGTGCATATGCATGTCCACATCCACACAAATTGTAGAGAAGTGGGCGGTACGTCGTTTAAAAGAATGTTAGGCTAATTTTTTAATAACTGTAAAGGCTTTTATGAAAAACATTCCCGAGTTTTTTCTATGTTTGCTAATGTTTTTCATAAAATAAATATTCTGACCGCAAGCGATTTTAAACATAATTCCATTTGTTTTATTTATTTGCTCTTCGGTATTTCTCGTTCATTTCCTCGTACTTACCAGTATTAAGCTTGTCAAACAATTGCTGTATACTGCCGGTGGAACATTTGACAAAATTTTTATCCGCTATTTTACATGGTTTGATGTAATCTGCTGTTGATGAATTGAGATATTGAAAACTTTAGTTAAACTATATGTAAAACTTCTTTAATCCGCTATTGATTATCAATTTATCCATTTAGTTAAAACTTACGCGGATCTGTTAGGAATCTATCATCCGAATGCGCTAAACTTCCAAAGAATATCAAAGGCAACGCCACACCACGTAACAATATTTCCATACCCATTGGCCGCTTTGTAAATTACTTCCGTAAACACTTTGCGCAGCAATTTTTTACGCGTTCTATATACGTGTGAACTCTATCGAGAAACGGTCTCCAAACAACTGAACCTTACCGTCGTTAATACGTTAAGACATTAGATCGTTTAAGAATTTCAAACTCTCTGATTAAAGCTTTTTGAAATTTTTTTGTTTTTGTGTTTGTTTTTGTTTTGTATTGTTTTATCTTTCGATTTGCAATCGTGTAAATTAAATGCACACATGATTGACCAAAAAGAAAAAAAACAACTCAGACAAAAAACGCATAATGTGTCGCAATGTTATTAATCATATACCATATAATTCCTATGTGCAGCACAGCAAAGATCATAGACCGCACTAACTGATTATATGGTTAGCTATTGTAAGTGTATCTAACTAACTTACTTGTTAACTGCTCGATCACCACACAGTAGCTTATAGTAAGAATACGCTTCTACAAATGTTTCGATAGCAAAGCCAAAGCAAGTCATAAGTTTTAGTCTACTGACTTAGTGGACCAAAGCACCACCATCAGGCAAACCATCGAATTGCATTTCTCGTTGCATGTGCAAGAAAAACTTGAAACTTATCACATAAAGTAGCCACAGTGGCTGATATTTCAACATCAGAGCGACAGGCAGCAAGTTCGCTTAGCGAATGAACAGCTCATGTTGGTATTTATTTACCACATATTTTGTTTTAAACACTTTTACACGTTTATCTTGTTAACGTTGTTGCTGTTTGGTTTCTTGATTAATGTAAAAACAAAAAAAAAGCTTCAACCAACATTTTTTATACCAAAATATTTCATGATCTTTTTTCTTCTTTGTATTTGTTTTTAAAGATTTTGTAATAACAGCAAAAGATTTTTGAATTTTGTTACATCCGTTATTTTTAAAAACTTTACACTGACAAAAATGTAAATGTTGTCTCGTTTATGCGACTTCGCGAAATCGATAGTTTTCACTTAACGCGTTTCTATGCCACCTGTACTGTTTTCGGTACACGCTATTTAACTCGATAATTTCAAATAAATTCGTTTCTTACCTTTGTGGAGGATATATATATTTATATATTTAGATATGTCGGCTGCACCATTACTGGTACACGCCCCGAACAGTGTCGTCAACGTTCTTACAACGCATGAAATAATAATAATAATAATAATTAGCTGCTCGATGCTGATCCTTTAATTTAAAAAATTGACCTTAGTATGCAAATGCAGTTGAGCGTGTACTTGAAACGGTACACGTTACGGGGAATCTTCTAACCATTCGATGTACTTGCAGTTCTTTTAAATTTAGGTTAGGACTATCTTTTGGGTTTAAGAGTAAACGTGCAGTAATGGCAGTTATGCGCATTTCCGTATGCCAGCTTTTTGAACTAATTTCAGAAAAAATACTCCACGAAATTTCTTCTGGCATGTGGATATGTTGAACGACAACCTATTGTGTTCGGATCTGCTGAGCGAAAATAATTCGCAAGTCTTGGTTTCTTTCAAAAATGTCCCCTTAAACGGGATGCACTAAAATACACAAATTGAGCCCAACTGTTAATAAATTCTTTTGGCTTAAATATCTTATTCTAACTTAAAATTAAGCCCTTATGATAATGTTTCCCCTATTGGACGAATTAAACTCGCACTTGCGAAAATTCGAGTACACGAAAAACAGCCTCAAAGGGTAGGGAAATTTTCACATAAAGCACTCTATTTGATAGTTCGCTGTGAAGCAAGCAGTGAGTGCATCAAAACATCTGTCCCATTGCTGGCTTCCCAGGCAAACAGATAGTCCAGTGGTGGCAGGATTAAATGCATTCTTCTCGTTTGCAAACCTCGAACAATTCCTCGCTTCAAATTTGACCACTCGCGCGAAAAACTTCCTCGAATGAATCATTCCTTTAAGTATAATAAATTGTTCCTTGTCGTTCGAATGTAACGGTTTATGATTTTAACATGGCTCTAAGCAATTAACTTTACTAGCAATCATTCCGTCCAAACTAACGTTGCTTCGTAAATTTCTTTTAGTCTTCATAGTTTCGTGTCAACTTAGCATGTTTTCCCAAGATTATGTGAATGCTATAGAAAATTTGGTCTGCAGTATATAAAAATATATACAAATTGAAGGAATGCAATTGACCGCTCGGAAGCTACCCGTCCATTACCGAAGGGGTGATTTATTCATACCTGTTATTACTATACATAAATCCGTAGCAAAAACCGAATAAATTTCAAATGCAAAATGAGGTATTGATGCAGTTAACTAGCAACTGTTGTGAGATTGCAGACGGACTTTGTTGGAGACGAACATTTAAAATCATGGTTTGCTCAATAATGCCACTGGCTAACTGACCAAGGCAGGCAGGGTTCTGAAAATCATAGTGTACGCAATGAATTACATTAAACACTTGTATTGATGTCTTCCTATTCCTTATATTAAATATAACGCCAATTACTAAATCTCAGTGAACAATTTCTTAAAATATCGGCGCAAGCTTCACTTTTTACTAAATCGAAAAATATATAATGCTTCCTTATTATATATGCTCGAGCATACGAGAGTGACGCAGGTAATGCGAATAGTGTCTACACATAAAATTTCTATTATAAAGGAGTTTATTAAACTTGCACCGGATGGAAATGAATTTCATTCCATTCGACTAATCGCTGAATCGGTTCATCGCATCAATGAATCGTCGCAATTTCATATGGAAATTCATTTTTTTCCAATGTATTGACTCTCCTAACCTATAATTAATATTCTCTGGTTCAGTGATTTCAAAATGAACCGGTTGAAATTTTCAAATCATTTCTGGTAAAAAGAAACTTGAATGGATCAAATTAATTTTTTTATTTTTTTTTTTGTTTTATTTTTTACGTATATGTATAAGAGCAGTTATTATGTAATTTATTTAAACCAATTAATTTTTAGGCTGAGTGTCATGCGTGTTTATTGTATTCATATTGTTGCTGGCTGTTTTGTTTTTAATTTAATTTTTATGTTTTTTGTTGTTATTGTTTTTTTTTTTGTTTTTTCATTTTCATCATTTTACGCACACACGCATACATATATAAAGTATAATCTAAATAAATTTGTTTTGCTAACGCAGCCAATTTGAAATCAAAAAACCACAAAACATTTTTGAAACGACAACCATTGGCAGACCGTAACCAAAATGTGTTTGTGTACGAATATGTGCAAATGTGTTTATGCAAAAAAAAAAAAAAAAATATATATATATATATATATATATATACAAAAAACAAACCTCTTCAATTATAGAGAATTGTTGGTCAGAGAGTAAGAGTAAAAATGGCTTTATATAATAAAATAAATTAATTGCTGTAAAAATTACAATTACCAAAAAAAAAAAAAATAATACCAAAACAAAAAACAAAATTACAACATAGCAGTAGTAAACAACACAGACACATACCCGTGCTCACGCACATTTAAAGAGAGTCACATAAAAATTAACAACACAAAATACAAAACCACCAATGGATGGATGGTAGAAATAAATGACTGTGAGTAACGGGAGGGGCAAAGGGATAAGGAAGCATGGAACTGATGCATATATCCAAACACTAGAATCGATTGTACCATTACTCTCATTCTTCGTATAAGGCAAAGCAGGGCAACAGGAAAGGGCAATTAATTTAACACACACGGTTTCCATAGTATTTGCGGTTAAGGCCATTTACTTGTTATGGTAGAGAAATGCCAATATCATGCACATGCACACACAAACACACATATACATGCATAAATACACACACACACACACACAAATACCGTGTGCTTGCAATCAGATGCAGGCATAAGCATATAGACCGTAATGCAACTATACGTGTTTGTATGCATGTATGTGTGTCTATGTGTATGTGTATGTATGTGTATGTGTGTGCTACACTGCATTACAATCCAGAGGAAAACCCCTAATTGATCGTTGGTATTTCGTAAAGAGGATTTTTGTCAGTTTAACAAACAAACACACGCGCGCACGCTACACTTTTAAACATACACACATGTGTCATGGAATCCGTTAAAAACTATAGAGACGAAACACACAACAATCATTTAAAATGCCATGTAACCCAAGAACAAAAATCCAAAACAGGAAAAAAAAACTGAATATATACAAAATAGGTAATTTTGTTGTTGTTATTGTATATATTTATGGTTTTAAATTGTTTATGTAAAACGTATAAACACAACCGAGAGCACTGAACACTGAACACCACATCAACACCACAGCAGTCCAAATTTTGTCACTGCAACAAATCTTAAAAACTTCATTAAAAACTTTCATGAGAAAACAATCAAAAAAAACCCAACAATAACAAAATGAATATAAAAATCTATTCAATTTAATCTAAGCTAATCATCAGCATTTAGACAGTGCGTTCTATATAAAGCAGGTTGAATTTGTTTATCAAAAAGTACAAAGTGTAAATATTTAAAAGATTGTTCCTAGACTACTTACTAACTGTGTTACATCAATTTCTTCAGTTTGCTTATTTAGACTAATAGTGCAAAATGAAAAACGACAACATTTGTTCAAACTTTGGTATATCTATCTGCTACAGTTCATGAGTAATGAGCAAAAAACCAATTTTATATGCGTTTTCAAAAACACGCAGGTATCCTCACTTTACGTAATACTACGTGGCCGTGTCCTTTGACCGATTTGGCCCATTTTCAATACAACCTTGCGAGCAAGACCTCTAATGTTTTTGCCAAAGTTTAAGTTGATGGTTTCATTTTTGCGGCCAGGAGAATATTTACAATAGACGGACAGACACCCAGACGAACAAACGGGTACATGGAATTTGATGCTGATCAAGAATATATACATTTTGGGGCCGGCTCTGGCAACATGGACATGAACATACCCCTCATCCTTCAGTGATGTGTTCAATATTATTATTATATTTGCCAGCGAGCATAACAGCGGTAGGTATATCGCGAACGAATATTATTTTCTTACTTCTTTAGTCTTTTCCATATAACGGATAACGGTGATAGGTGTAAGAGCTTCGGTGACGATCAAATATAATTTTCTTACTAGTTTGTCGTTTGAATATCACTTCATGCATTTTCTTTATATCACTCTTCCCTCCCCCATGCCTTCTCAAGCCAAATGGCGCTACAGCTGTGCTTTAAGGAGTGCAGCGTTTCTTAAAGGATCACCTTATTAATAGAGCACTTCAATGAAATAATAACGAATTTCCAAAGAATAACATTACGGAGATTACAAAAGAGTTTACATAGAAATGCCTTTTCGAGCAGTTTGTTGAACAAGCTCTTCAATAACTCTAATATAAAGAAAACACATACAAAATCAGGTCAATAGTGTCATCCATAATATAATGCATAGTAAGCAGCGTTGGGATAACACATCAAGATTATTGCAAACAATAAAACTTTAAAAACAATGCATTAATTCGATTAAATCAAATAAATCAATTTCAAAAATCATAATAAAATATATCATATAGTGTGCGTGCAAGTATTTATATTATATATGGGAATTACAGAGAGAAAGCAACAACAATTGCATTGAATGAGCTTAAGAATGACATAAATGAGAGGAAACTGACAACAGCTCTTTAACGAAACATTCAGGCCATAGACGACCCAGGCCGTGCAGCTACGTGTTCAACTTTGCAAACATTTATCGAAAAAAAAGAATAATTTTAAAGAATATGAGTAAGAACTAGAGGATCGCCATACGAGACAATTCGTCAAATACGATGTATTTCGATAGATATCTGTGTCTTAATCATTCTTTGGCTATTTATTGAGAATTCATCCGATCGAACCTTGTTTTAAGGCCACGCAGCACCTGAATTCGATTACCCGGAAAGTCTCTCGTCATTTTATTAAAGGGTGTTGAGCGTATTCTGTTGTAAATCATGCGAACAATCGTCCACCTTGATATCAATGATAATGTTTAAGCAGCAAAACATAAGCATGCTGCAGCAATTATAATTCCTTTTAATTCATTTTTTCATATTCCTACGTCATAAGCACAATTCCAATTTCAATTTTAGTAACGACACGGATGATCATAATGGTGAAGATGATAAAGGGCGCGTAGGCACGAGATGCAAATAATTGCATATACTTTTCCAAGCCAAAAACACCCCCAAGGAAGTGGTTTCCATGTAAACCACCGAGGGTACAACTATCGAAATAACAATATCAGTTAGATTGAGGATAATACCATAAAAACTATTTAAATCGTGACTACCAGGTCGATGTTTGCAAGTTCAACTCTCAAGTGCGGTAGAGTTTACTTTGCTTGTAGCTATGACAAGCACCCGATAATAAAACATAACACTTATCGTTTGCACACACATCGGCTAGGCTGCGATCACCAATTTCCTATCTCTGTCTTTTTCTCTCTTCTCTTTGATCAACACCATGATACACGAATAGGCGACATCGTCGGAATGATTGGTCAATAAGTAAAAACGATTTAAAATTTTATAATCGGATAAGACCGACCATGAAATAACTTGTTACACAATTTCACTGATTTGAATGATTGTGTGTTCTTATAGGAGGCTATAAACGCATTTTCAATAGTTTTCATCTCAAGCACGTCAGTATATCGTAATAACAATAATCTGTAGAGAGCTCTCTGTCTGAGGGACGCAAGCCAAAAAATTCGGAAAATAAGTCAGAATTGATATAAAATGCGATTTAGGCAAAAAAAAAAAAAAAAATGGTTTTATCTTACAGCCATTTGCATACATCCGTGCAAACTTAATACACCCGAGTGCTCGAGTAAAAATACATTGGAAGCATGAACAAGACTGTAACAACTCGATGCATAATTCCGTGTCCGAGTTCCTAGATACATCGTTCCCAGCACGCATGGCTTAGAGACTCGTCTACTCGTCTCCTAGTCTACTCACACCTGAAGTACCAGATGTTAAAACAATGCTGAGTGTACTGAGTGTTCTTTGTTTTTGGCTATAACCGATCTTTTCCCGCGCACATAGAGAACTGAAAAATGTGCCCAAAATATTTCAAATGGATGACTGACTGACTACCTTAAAGGATTAAAATTGTTCAAACATTGCCAGCCTTTTTTTTTGTTAGATCACATTTTTATTCACATTTTAATTTTTTATTATTCCATAACATACTTTAAAGATTTCGTATTTTATTTTTAAGCGGGAGTAGAGTTAAATATTTGTTTTTAAATAAGTTTTTTTCTCTTTTCTATTATATTTTCTTTATTTTTTTTTTTTCTGCTTTTTTCTTCTTTTTATTACAGCCGGTTTTATTGTAAAGCTCACAGGCGCGCATTTGAATTTATTTACTATACTTACGGATGTGTGAGTTATCTGCATTTTGGTCGCACAAACATTGAATCTCAACGTTCTTGTGTATTTTCGGTATTCATGCGTAATTGTTGTTCTGTTAGGCCAATTTTTTTTTCATTTTTTTTTTTTTTTTTTATTATTATTATTATTATTGTTGTTAAGCTGGTTTTACTATTGAAGTTTTTCTTCTCGAATTTAAACATTTCAGTCACGTAAGTCTATCGTTCAACTTTATTTAGTATGGCAAGATTTACCAACAACAAAAATATAAATTTACAATCTCTAAAGTAGGCAATAAATTTAAAAAGATTTTCTCTTAAAATCTGTTCTTGAATTCGAGTTTAGTTTTTCTTGCGATTCAAAATTTCACGGTGAGAGATGTGCAACAACATTTACGCAAGATTTTTACCTACTTGCAAGTCAATGCTAGGTTGTAAATAGATCAGGTTCTATATATATATATATATATATATATATGTTTATACAGAAGCAGTTTAACAATTATTTATTTATTTATTTTCTATATATTTTGCAAATAAAATTACAAAGTATGGACTTGAAGACAGCCGGATAACTTAGATCACATGCTCGCCTGTATTGAAAACTCTACGGCACTTGGGACTTGAACGCGCGGTCATTGATTTATTAGTTGCGGTTCTTTGCCTACTCGACTACTCATGCGGAGCAAATATATGTTTCACATATTACTGGGAATATGTACGCCCGGTTCCGTTTATGCGCAGTTTTTTTACCCAATTTTAAAGTAGCACGGTCCACTTATAAGAAAAAATACACTTTTTTTATGCGAACTTTCTGTTCTAGCACGAATCCCAAAAATCAATGTCTTTTTTTTGAATCAAAGCCAACAGGTCTGCTAGACATATCTAACATGTCTACTGATGAGGGCTTTTTATGCTCAATCAGTAACGTAAGTAAGTGTGCACGCTTTTTATCGAGAAGCGGCGAATAGTTGCAAAGTTGATTTTGTTCCTAACTTAAATTTAAGTTTGTATATATCGTACTTATAGACCGAATTTTCACAGCACCCTAATCTAATTTTTTTTATTCTTCTTTTATAAAAATAAATTGAGAGTTTTTTTGGGAAAATGTTTATAGTGTTTTCATATTACACGATTTCTTAAAGCAAATCCCTAAGTTTACCATATGTCGCATATCTGTTTTTACATGATTTTTTTTTGCACGGGTTTCTAAGGAACATATCTACGGTGCAGAACAAGAGTTCAGTGATTTTGTTATCGTTAACCCTAATCCTTACGATTTTTATAATGCGATGCAACTCTCCCATCACTTGTGAGAATCTGGGGAATAATTAAAACTTTATTACTTTTGTTTATAGTTAAAATCCATTTACATATCCAAATAATGTATGTGTATGTAAACATAATATGTTGTACGCAGGCCGTATATGTTTTGGTCTATTATTATATAAAATAAGAAAGTGGACAGAGTGTACGCGATGGTGGCTTCCTGCGAAGCACGAAGGAAACGCTTAGTACTGCGAAAATTAATTGAAATTGTATTTGTGCATTTTTTAAACACATAAGTATCTAGGAGGGCTGATCGCACTTCTACCTAAGAAAAGAAATAGCAGCAAGACCTGGATTCCTGTATGCAAAATGTATGTGTAGCAATTTTACGACTTATAGTACAAAACTTAAGGTAGCTTTGCACTTAAGGTAGCATTACAAAGAAATATTCTCGAATACCCATCCCATTGTTCCGGCATTGTCGGCGCTAGTATTCTGTGTTTTTTTAGTTTTTAGATAAACTTAACTTTAAAGTTAAGAAAAAAATTTACTTCTCATCAAATGATTGTGCTTGATAGGGTGCTTCAAAATTCAGTCAAGAAGTAATTTCGATAGGAAGCACCGGTATGTAAATAAAATGTGTTTATGTTTTATTCGCTCATAAAGTATATACCGTATAGGGTTGTATACGGAAAAGCGTGTTGCGTAAATGATGTCTTGGGTGTCTTGCTGGCACATATATGCTCTGATTTTATTCGAAAGATGACCATCCAACTGTTATTGTTTCGCAATAAATTCAATGAAATCTAATCACTGTGACTTCGGATCGAGTGTTTTGTGAATTGAAGTCGCTGGGACCCTAGCAACACTCCCAAGTGCAGCTTAGACGTATTTAATTAATTTCATCTTTTTACATTTTTCAATTAATCCATTCCCAAGTGACAAAGTAGAATTAGTATTCCGCATAATCTTGCGTGAATTTTGTGACACCCTGCTATAGGGGATTAGCACAATTCTTGTTGGTTCGTAAGCTTGCAAAAGTCCTCACAATTGATCTCTTTATCGCGTCACCCTGACGTGGCATGTCTTTGTTATTTTTATTTTCAAAAATTTTCTTCGCCGTACATCTTGTTTCTTTTTCTTCTTCTCAAAAAACTTTAATTATAATTCAATATTTAAAAAATCTTAACAGTTTTTAAATAATTATCTATTTGAACGCCTAAAGCGATTTCCTAAAACAAGAACAAGAAAATAAAAAAAAAAAAAAAAAAAAAAAAAAAAAAAAACAAAACAAAAATTCTAACAAAAAATGAAAAACTTTCCTTTTGATAAATTTCATCATAAATGAGGAAGTTGTGTGTGTGTATGTGTCTAGATATCTATTGCTCTCTGCTTTGCCATACTTTCATTCAAAATGAAAAGATGGTAATTTAAAAATTGTCTGCTCATTTTATTATCTGCATAAAATTCAATGCATTGTTTGTCAATTGTCTGCTCTTTCAAGTCTCCGTTGTCGTAGGCAAGAGAACGAGATATGTACGTATTCCCTTTTGCAAACACTTGTGCTTGTGTAGGTACATGGCAGGCATGCACTCCAGAATACGATACGAATTTCTTGATTTAATAAGATGAAATTTTATTATTTGTGTGTAATGTTAGCCGTGCTCGCTTACGGAAGAGAACTGTGGGGTCCATACACTCATTCCATCATCTTTTTAATACTTTTAGCGAAATTAACATAATTTATAAGTAAAGATTTTGCCAGTTTTTCGCTGAATGAATGTGTGTTTATTTTTTTATTTTTTTATTTTTTTTTTTTTTCTTCTCACTCTTTCTCTCATCCTCGCGCACTCCTTTCTTTCGTTCCGGCCGTTGTGCTTCAAGTGTTTTAAGTTATGCCGTTATTATTTGTTTTTTGTTACTTTTAATATCTATTTGTTGCTACATTTCGCCATAATTCCCACTGTAAGGCTTAAAGGAAGACAACAAGGAGAATGGATATCTCGACGGAGAATGTTTGTTATGACTCTTGAAGTAAATTTAATAATTTAATCAGCAAAGTCAATATTATAATGAATCCAAGCGAAATGAAATCGTAGTTAACAATCAAATGCTAGGTTTATAGGGAAACAATTCTATATAAAAAAAAACAAAAAAGAAAACATTTCATGTATCACAAAGCAAGGCGATGGATTAGATTCAGTTTTCCCAAGTAATAATAATATTTCAACTTTCCACGTGAAATTATCTCCTCGTCATTAGAGCTTCAAATGAATATTAAATCAGAACAATTCTATATATAAAACGATTTGAATTTTTTTATACCCATCGTTTACAATGCACATGTGATGGGGAACTCCATCAATAAACGATATCATATTCGATTTACGACTAATTTAATCGACGCATAAAATCATCATTTGTATCTGTTCTCGATTAGTACGCTATGTAGTTACTTAGAGGGCCTTGTGTTTTATTCAGGATACTTTTCTTATATTAACCGGCCATCACAGTGAAATGATCATTAATTTCCTACCAAAGCAACACTAAGCACTTTTAACGAGTTTGCAATCTTTTTTTCCACTTATCATTAAAATCGTAACACTAGAAGTGCAGACTGCATCAGTTTGATGCACGTAATGTTATGATCCCGTTTGGGGGAAACAATTGCACGGAAAGTGCACGCGTAGTTGTAGTCTTAATCAATAATTTCAAATAATGTAATGTCGAGTTTATGTCGAATTAGGAGTTAATGTAAAAAACCCAATGTCGTCGACACAGAGAGAACATCGCAGCGAAAAGGGTTAGTCCAAGGGTCCAACTTTATACAGTTACTTTTGCCTAATATAATTTAAACATTATGTCCGGTGTTGGTGTTTTGTTCCCATTGGGAGACGGCAAACTTTGTTATTTTCAATTTTCACTCATTAGCTCTTTGGATAGATCGTAGAATAAAGACAAAATAAAAAAAAAAAAAATTATTGAGCTCTTTAAACAAAATTTTAAGTTTGAAAAGGAAAAAAAAAAGTTATATCTTTCGTGTCTAGCGCTACTTACGTGCATTGACTCGTAGGTCTTTAAAAGGGTTGACTTTAACCTTAGATTGACTGTTTGTTATATTTGCAGCGGGGATCTTACATGTGTTGATTAACACGGATAGAAGAATAAACGTACTTTTGTACCATTGCGCACGAAGTGCTTATCTAAAGTGAAAGCCTTAGTTTGAACTGCTTCATAGGCGAAGCATGTTACACGGCTGTGATCAAGAAGTAACTCTTCTTCAATTATTATATGAATCCCTTTCATCAAGGCGAACTGGTAATGAGGAAGATTATGCGACCGTTATACGTCGGTTGCATGAGAGTGATTGACGAAATTATGGGCAGGCAACTTTAATGCGTTTTCTAACCATGCATTGGTTGTTTAGCCTCTTTCGGCCAGAAATTTATATCTTATCGTTCCGCAATTTCATTGAAAATTGGAGTTATTGGCTTGAAATTGGATACCTATGTCATTTTTAGGGCTGCCGAACCAAAAAAAAGATATAATTATTCACTTCAATTGGCCTAAGAGACTTGAATAGAAAAAGACTTGTTGCCTTTTTACCGCAATAATATACGATATGATATAAGATTGAAATATTGACTGAATTAATGTTTACTGTTCCCTGTAATCAAGTATCGTAGACAAGTTGGTAGTTGTGGCTATTCAAATATTTTGCCCGAGTAAATACAAGTTTTATCCGATCCGTTATGATACGAGTTCCTCGCAAATGTAGGCTCAAGCCCAATATAATTTCTTGTTGTTGTCTGTGACAAAGCTGTGTCGTATTTAAAAAAATAGATTTGAATTTGAAGATATTTGATGTGCTCCTCAGCAGTCGGCGGCTGCAGAATTCCTTTGCAATTAGGAAATGATTAGATGTGCGTTACTCTCCAAAAAATGTCTTCGCCAATTGTCATTATCGCCCAGAGATCGACGATGCTC
This sequence comes from Glossina austeni, assembly GCA_000688735.1. Taxonomy (NCBI): domain Eukaryota; kingdom Metazoa; phylum Arthropoda; class Insecta; order Diptera; family Glossinidae; genus Glossina; species Glossina austeni. The sequence goes on along the minus strand of KK502404.1, from coordinate 949,838 downwards.
TTCTGCGATACTGAAATTATCGCGAATTTGGTACATCATTGTTGACAGATCCGAACATTTGCGACTTCACTTCACAACGTGTGGCATAAGCGTCTATAAGCAATCTATGCGCTGCTTCGTTTATGGAACTCCTACCATATGCATCGCAACTAACTGATGAAAGATATTGAAAATAGCCCTCTTATGTCTCACGAGAGGTAAGCCAAATAATAAGACCCCCCATAATGAATCCTAACGGCTTAATTTGACATGAGAAGTAAAATTACCACTGTGTGGTAAAATACAGGAAAACTTTCCCGCCAGTCTATTATAATAGAAGAGTTGTTTAATATAAATTTTCAAGCACATAAAAAAGCATTATTTCAACTATTATTTGCAATTTTTTATTTAGCAATTTTGAAAACTCAGGCTTTGGAGCGCGGTATTTACGCGGGATACCTTTTGTGTGTAATCAGCCACTCTAGGGATATCCCTTATAGGTGCATGCACGCGGTGGCGGTCACAAAGGGTGACAAGAAGGGAGGGATGGAGAGAGGGAGTAGTGTTTGCGAACGTTCGTCTTGAAAATGAAGACGTCAAGTACGGTGCAAAAGACCAATGGCTGACGAATCGCCGTAGTATGCTGTATGGGTGTACAGGTAAGTCCAGGACGAGCGGCTAAGAACGCTGAGAAGGCCTGAAGGCCTGAGAAGGAAATAAAAGAAGATCCTTTGACATCACGGCTTTCTATTATATGTCGTATATGCTCACGTATACGTTGCGTATACGTGAGAGATCAAATATGAGATAAAAATATCAAAATTTCTAAAAAAGTTTTCTCTCGTTTCAAAGCAAGCTATTGATGATGAGTGAACAGGAATTCGATCCAAGCCAAATATAACTTTTCCTCTTATTTTATAATTGTTTTATCTACAACAAATTATAGTTTAATAATATTTATTGAACAACAGCGACTACAATAAAAAAACGCAGTTAATCGCAATTATGCAAATGAGATCATTTACTTAATTTAGTCATTTTAATCGTGTATATTTCACAGTTTGATGTTATATTGTATATATATATATATATATATATATATATATATATATATATTTTTTTTTTTTTTTTTTTTTTTTTTTTTTTTTAATCATCATTTAATAGTGTATGTATACGTAATGTATGTGACATCATGATACGCAACACTATTATATTATTTTGTCATTATTTGTACTAAATCTCTTTAAACACAACACTCGGTATCTCTGGATATATAGTTAATGAACATTAGCAAGTCAATAACTTTAAATAAATACACCAGTGTTATGGACACAGGCAAGTATGCATATGCATACGCAATCTATGAAATAAAGTAATTTTTTTACGCATTTTAATCCAGAAAAAATTAATGACAAAAAGGTTTAAAGGTTCCCAGGCAGGCATAACGATGGGTAGTAACAAGTAAAATGGTTTCTATTTAATTACAATTGCAGCCACAGTTTGCTGTTTTGCTACTATGCAACAAGGATGAAGCTGCCTGCTTCGTGTTGTTGCAATAGCAGACAGAACATTTTGTATCAACTAACTGCACGTATGCGTGCGTATGTGTACGCGTACATACGTGCGGTTATATATATATATATATATATATATATATATATATATTTGTATATGTATGTATGCGTATATATGTTTTCACAATTATCAGGCCTTAACGCGACAACTTGCACGGGGTTAATAGTAATGGGGTCGTGGCTGGACAAGCTTTCGTGCGTGTTCATGTTACAGCGCAAGTGATAATTTTACGCTCAATTATTATTAAATATTTAATACCTGCATATCTATCTCTACATGCATGTTCATGTTCATGTTTATGTTCATGTTCATGTTGCTGCATGCATGCATGCATGTATGTGTGTGTTTGTGTGTCCGTGTATATAAGTTAAGCAACCATTTGGTAACACTTTTCTCTATCGTGTTCAAAAAAAAAAACAATTTTGAACGACAGAATTTTTTCTCTTCACCAAATTCCGTAATTGGCGGATTGCGTTGCACATTGTTTAACAGCATCGCTTCATAAGTGCTCGAGTGCGTGTATATGTGTATAAATGGCCTATGCGAGCTACTGGATATTCTTCTATTCATAAGCATATTTATAAGCATTTCAGGTTACATTGTGCGCCCTTATAACCGCGTATTTAAGTGTGCGTATCTATGTTTGTGTGTAAATGTAGTCTCTAATGAGATTGCAATTATTTTGTAATAAATTTTTATTATTTCAGATTTAAGGTTCACGCTTATATGAGAGAGTAATGCACGCATATGAACATTTACAATAACTCGATTATACACATAAACGATAAATTTGGATTCATTTTATATTATTGTTAGCGTTGTTGTTGTTGTTGTTGTTGTTGTTGTTGTTGTTGTTGTTGTTATTGCATGTGCGGTGCGGTCTTATATCATTTAATATTTAATTGTTTTTATGTGCGAAAAAGAGTGGTCCTGAAATGAGTTAATGCTATACAGCTGTGTGTCAGTTTGTGAGCCCCTCTCTTTTTTCTCTGTGCCGGTGTGTGTGTGTGTGTGTGTCTGTGTGTGTGTGTGTGCACGTAAAGTACTTTAATTGTTTGGATAACACATTTTTAATTATGTCATAAAAAACGCAATGGCAGCAGTCTTTATATATGAAAAAAAAAAAAATTGTCGAATTTAATTATAAAGAAATTAAAATCGAGATGCCGGAAAAAAAAGACATTATAAATTAACGCATATGCAGTTGGACATTAAAGCGGCTTCACAAAGATCGAATTAATGAACATTTTTTCCAAAGCTAAAGGATATCACTCATATATCGGAAACATCACATTAATTTAACCGAAATTAACGGACATGTTTACGTATTCACTCAAATATTAATCGTAGTCGCCGTTCAAGTATATAAGTTTTGTAAAAATTCACCTTAGAAAAAGGTTCATATGACAGGGATTCGACCTCCCGTGAATGGACGCAGTTCAAATGTGCTTTAGCTAACTTCTTTCTTCTTCTTTCCTTTCGTCAAAGAATTTTCTTTCTTCGCTTTTTCTATGTTCGCTATATTCGTCTTAAAATACCACCATAACATCTTGTTGTTTAGCTAAATAACTTTTTATGAAGACCAGTATAAGAGAGACGATCTAAAAAGAATGACATAATCTAGCTCAAATCTGCCATAATAAATTTCTATATTATACCATTTATCGGAAGCAATTCTCGCTGTGTTATTCTAAAAACTTGATCTTGAACTTTTCCACTGTACAGATTTTTACTTTACAACTTTATCTGATCACGTCCTGCCTTTACCTGTTATTATGTTATTCTCGTTTTCTACACTACACTAACTTACAAGCTAAAAAGCTTGTAAATAATTGATGCCATAAAATGATTGATTTGAACTATATAGAATTCATTAAGAAGCAGAGAGCAAAGAGATCTTCATTTTTTTTCTTGCAAACAACTAAAAACATTATAGTATGCTACGGCCCACACATTTTCGAATCGTCCTTGGGCCAGACCATTTCAGTATACCAGAAGAAAAGAAAACAAACAGGTGGACAGACGGACAACAAGCTCAAATCGATCAAGAAAATGATTCTGAATCGATTAGCAGAATAAAATATAAGTCTATCTCAATTCCTTCTGGGTGTCGCAAACATCCGCATAAACTTAATTTATCCCTTTTAGAACAAGTGTTGTAGGCTTCACTTTCAGTTCAGTATACCAGAAGAAAAGAAAACAAACAGGCGGACAGACGGACAGACAAGCTTAAATCGATTAAGAAAATGATTCTGAATCGATTGGCACAATAAAATATAAGTCTATCTCAATCCCTTCTGGGTGTCGCAAACATCCGCATAAACTTAATTTGTCCCTTTTAGAACAAGTGTTGTAGGCTATAAAAAGCAATCATTTCCCAGCTACTAACGTGTATTAAATAGAAAGTAATGAATATTATTATCATTGAAGGCACAGCTGAATGTTTTCTTTTTCTAATACTCAATAAATTGTACAAATTTCATATCGTATAATATCGTGATTCAAAGATGCTAAGACTTTCTCACATAAAAGTCTTGAGATTATCCAAATTCCATTTTTTTTTCTTTTTCTTAGACTGTCAGCGACATTTTTTTGGTATTTAATCAGATAAACCGGACCGTTTCCCTCCACCAATACATACGTGTATGTATAGTGGTCACAGAAACTTCAACGTAGATGAAAAAAGAGAGAAGAAGTAGTGTTTGCTTGTATACGTTTGACTTGAAAATAGAAACGGCAAGCGGATTATTCAAAGACGCGTAGGGCAATTACAGCAATCGCAATCAAATTTACTGCCCCTGTCTTTAGCAGTTAATGGAGGTAAAAATTAAAAATCAGAACTTTAATCTCCGGGACTCCAGCAGTCAGACGGAGCTAACTCAGGCAGATAAGGAACTCGAGGAAAGATATAGATTGAATTTCTGATGAGAAAGGTTCGAAGATCCAATGCCATGTAAGAAGACGTATTAATGTTCTCTTTTTGATTATCATTGCTACTATTATATTACCATTTATTTAGCCATTATTAATACTTAAAACACTTTATCCCATTAATGAACTTATCTGCTTCATGGGCTGTAATATTGTTATACCCTACGTCGCTTGTCGTACAAGGGCGTGATAAGTTTGTGCAGATGTATGCAAACCCCTCCCCCCGTCCCCCGGCCCCCGTCCACCTATCGCACCAATTTAAGTTTGGCTGTCCGTCTGTCTATCTTGTATTCTGGTATTCAGCCAGATATTTTGATGAAATTTGGCACACTGATGGTTTAGTTGACTCAGGTAGAAAATGGTTCGGGTCGGTGCACTTTTTCGACAACTTCCCTATAAGGCCTTATTTTGAAGGGTCGTTATATGGATAACTATAGGGTAGTGTATAATATTTAATAGTGGACCGTTCCCCTCTATAGTATTTGTACATGCTTTTAAACATAAAAATTTTACTCTCTGTTTTCTTTTTTCTGTTGTTGCTGCATTTCGTTGGACATTTTTCTGGTCAAAAATCTTAAGTAATGCTCCCTACAGATTGACTCTACGATAAGCGGAAAAGACGTTAGTCTTGCTACTTTTCGATCACATTAGAATGTTTTGTGATAGTCTTCATCTTTGAAGCCATCAATCACATCTACATTCTCGCAGTACATATTTACAACATATGATTATTAAATCAGTATCGACAAAAGATCTCATTAAAGAAAACAAAGGCCAAATATTTTTACTTACATACTTTGAAGACTTTAAGTTCGAGCAAATCATTGCTGATTCGAGTAAACGGTTATTAAATTTTACCTTTCCAGTTCATATTATTTGACAAAAATTAAGATTAAATACTTTTTTCATTTTTTTTTTTTTTATATGCGTGTTATGGTAAAATATAAAATTTTAACATATTTCTGATATAACACCCAAAAGCTCTTTCTTTACTTATATTTATATAACAATATTTACACTTCAACAATTGCTTAAGGCTTACATTAGTCAAAGTAAATAGAAAGAAAAATATGTAAATTGTAGACAATAAATGTCAAAACCAAACTGAAAAGAAGGAAAAAAGAAGAAAGAAAAAAAAATAATTCAAGATATAGTGGAAAATACAGAGACGCCCTCATCTCCGTTAAGCATTTAGTTTAGTCAAAAAAACGAAGAGAAATTCAAGCAAAAGAAAACTAAACATTTCGTTTCAAGGTGCTTTGGCGTGCAAGCACACACTCGAAAGGAAAAACGCCTTTAATTTTCTTAGATGAAATTTATGTAAATCGTTAAAGGAAATAAATTCTAATGCTTACGCGAATTGTCCTTTACTTTTTATAATAAAGTTTTTTGCCAGAAATATTTAACATAAATTTCCTGGTTTTAATGTGCATAAAGCCAGGTTAAGGTCTTTTATCGATTTATACTTGAAATTGCTTTTAGCCAGCCGTCTTATTAAAATGTCTTCAACGTTTTAGTTAAACTTCCTATCAGCAGCTCTGCGCATCTTCGCATATCAATTATACTTTAATTGTATTCGTAACACATCTTCCTCATCAAATAGGTTAACTAGACGAAAAGTTTATTCAACTTTTTCAATAATAATTCGTTAAGTAAATAACTGAAGCTGACACCTTCTCTATAGCGCTAACGCTAAAGAGCCCACTTGAAAATAGTAATAAAATCATTTATTAACAAAACGGTTAAAAATTCTGAACCTAAACCTAAAAAAAGAATTCTAACAGACATAAAAAAAATAATAAACATATATATATATAGAGTCGGAAACGGAAACAGAAATTGAGACGTTAACGAGAATAGCAAAAATATAAAAATTCAATTCTACTTCGTCTACAAAAATCATTTTACTGGACATGAGACGAAGAACCATTGACACTTCGATATGTTCATATATTGAGTACATTCAATCAATTTAGATTTTTGAAAGTTGTGTGATGTATATGTCCAATGTATATACATATATATATATATCTGAAAAGTATCCGGCCTCAACATGAAAATCAGTGCAGATGTCATTGAAAGTTGAGTGATATGTTTACGCGTGCCTTAGTAACTACTCACCAAAATTTCAGCCATCTTGGACAGGCAATTGTTCGTTGGCAACCGTTTATGGAAATGAAAAAGCAAAGCATCGAACTGTAATTAAATATTGGTTGTGTCGTCTGCACCATGAACAAAAGTTTGATTTGCATTCTAATCTAACGGAGAACGGCGAAAGTATTGGTGTTGCACTTGGTGTGAATTGGTGTGGGACTTCCACCCACTAAAACTCGCTCGCACATTTTTGACGCAAGTCCTGGAATTGTCATTAAATGCTAAACTCATTGTCCTTAGTCTGCTGTTGGCACGTTCCGCTCTTCTCAATTTGCTCATTACGAAGACACAGACGTTCTTAGCACCGTTTCAGACGTTTCATAAAGCGTCTACATCGTCTACAAGCGTCTGTCAAGGTATTACCGAAAAGAGCACATGCTTTCTTTCACGAAGCGCTTACTTCTATCCGTCGTTAGGTTTGTCCCAAGCTGCTTTCTTGCATCATACAATTTTGTTAGTTGGCCGCACGCTCCATCAAGTGACATTGTGCGGAAGCCACAACATACCCTTAGTCCCTCTGTTCCCGAATTAACTTGCTGGCGATTTTGATATAACTTGGCCTACGTAAGCTATGCTAAGCTATCTTGGCAGCGCATACATTATAACCGAGGCTACCACATTGGCCAAAAACAACCGTCTCCTTTGACTTGGCGTTCCGATATTCGCCATCATGCGCGCAAGTCCTGCATACATGCACAGAAATGTGGCTGTTCGGAAACGATGGTATGTATCATTGTGAAAAGTGGAGCAAATTTTTAGAGTCTGAGCATGTTATTCCATACAAAAGATGACGATATGTTAGGGAACCGTTGGACTGATGGTATCACTCATACTAGACTACGGAGACTACGTTCATACAAAAAAAGTCGAATTTTGACTTGAAAAAAGAAAAAATGTTTTTTTTTGCTTACTTAAACTGGAAGCTTTTCACACAGTTGTCTATATAGAGGTGATACGTTGATCTCTGAATCTGTCTGAAGCTATTTCTCTTCTACAATCTTCATATGTTCGAGACTGCTTAATATTTACGTCATAAATGTGCATAAGCCCTTGGCCATCAAAGCGAATAAATGGATTTTTCATTACTTTAGTTGTAATGTTATCAATTCGCGATTAAAGGTTGAATTGCATTTTTTTAATTCATATCGCCGTTTAAATTTAAACCGCCATCAAACAAACTGACAAAAAAGCGAAAAAAAGAATAAACGTCTTTTGTACTTGGCCACTGATTTACCTCAATTTTAATTTAGTTAATTGTCAAAGAATGCCAAACTCTGTATGCATAACAAATTAAAAGTTGTATAAATTTTTGTTCCTGTTGTTGTTATTGTTTTTGTGAGCAAATAACCGAAGCGGCCATACAATGATTTACAATGTGTTGTTGTATGACAACAAATTTTAATGGCATTCATATTGATGATGGCTTGTACAAAACAAAAACGTAAACAAAAAAAAAAAAAAAAAAAAAATCGAATATAAAAAAAAAAGAAATAATAAAAATTTTAAAAACAAAAACCATCCAACGAACCAACCGTACGCTATATGTGATTGGTGACATTAATTTTGCAAAAATATTTCTACATGAACATATGGTCAGGTTGGCATATGCTCTGCATATATCCTTTACTTTCCTCCTCCATTACTCTCCTTCTCACTCTTCCTCTCTCACTCTTTTTCTATCTATCATTCTTTCCCTTTTACTCTTCATTCTTCTCCTATTTTCGTCGTGCAATTTCTATAGAATTTTCCTGTACATACGGCTGACGGCATTTATTTCTCGTTTTATATGAAAATTGAATTTTTACTTTTTTCGATTTCTTTTTTTTTTTTCGTAAAAATGTTAATTTCATTTCCAATCTTTTTTTGTTATTGCCGAAGTTGCTGTTGTTGCATATCATTTCAATTATCGTCATTTCAATGTATGTATAGGAAATTTTATTATACTTTTTTTTCAGAGAAATATATATATATATATATATATATATATATATACATATTTTTTTTAAATAATAAATTAAGTTAAGCCAGATGCTGGAAAAAAAGCAAAAAAAAGAAAAAAATTAATAATAATAATAATAATTGTAACACAATAAAAATTATGTTAATTTCTTCGACATTCGCCAGACCTTCATTAAATGATTGCTTACGTACTGAACGAATTAAAAAAAAAAAAACACTTCTAAAATTTCCATGAAAACCCACACAAGAAGGTCCCTAATATCGAATCACCCGACAGTTGACAGTTAACGTTAAAATAAATATTCGACTTAGCTTACAAGCTATACGGCTTACGCAAGGATGCGTAATGGAATGCGTTGTCACCGACTTTTTAAGAGAAACTTGGCCTTCTTCTTGAAGATGTGACTTTGTCCGATGACGGCAGTTGACGATCACAAAGGTTAGCGGTAAACCGAGTCGTACATTTAATTCGTCTTTTGTTTTTCCCATGCACTTGATTTATATTAATATGTCGCGATCCTTTCCGCCTCATTATGCGAGCGAGAACCATCACATTAAATACTCAGCCTATGCAGCCTTTTCACTTATCGCAGCCTCTAATAAATAATACGCATTAGGTCTTATTGGTGCTACCTTCCGCAATGACTTTTTCGAGTTGAATCGAGTCTAAGCAGAGCACGCCCAGAGGAACTCCATACATGGATGTATGAAAACTAGTGGGCTTTATGGCTAAAATCCAGGCTAGTCTGAATCGTCAGCTTCCAACATTATATTGAATAAATTTTACATCATTTGGCCGGACTTAGCACCATTTTCTCGCGCGTTAGACAGGAAGAGTAACAGTTCTTGCTCTCACTTTTTCAAAGCTCTCACGAAGTACCACGTGTACGCTTCAACATGATAACTTATACCATTAGGTGGAGATAGACTGCAATTAAAGAAGTCACAGTTTGAGAAATACTCGAAGGCAAAATAAGGTCACTTCGTACACCCATCGGTACGAACATATTTTTACGCCTTGTAGCATCAATGCTGTTACTTCCAAGTAATGGTCGTTTGGTGTAGCACTGCACGCATTAGTTTTCGCATAACGAGAGATTAAAGTGACTTGATACGAATTTGCAACAGGCCGCTCACACGATATCAACTTAACGGTTCAGTAATATTTCTGAGCTTCGTAGCGTAGAGAGAAATCCATCGTACACATTATTGCGGTGAGACTAAGTGACTTCACGCGCAGACATTGAATATATTATTATTATTATTAGCCAGAGAATTAATTGTAAGACTGAAGCACTTAAAGCACTAGCATCTAAGGCTAAGAGCTTTATTGAAAACTCTACCGCACTTGACACACGCACCTAAGACGTTGAATATTAGCATAAAGTTTTCCTAAAGTTGTTGTCACAATTACGCCATCGCCTGTAAGTTGGATAACGGGGGGGAGGGAGGTACCAATCACTGCGTTTCTCCTAAGAAATGCTTGATGACATTGTCAGATGAAATTCCAGAATTCGAGATAACTGCAAATACACAAGATATGCACGAAAAGATTGCATCCACAGGGTTGACATATACCATATGGGGACCATAAAGAACTCGCTATGATCTTAAAGTATACACAGCAGTTATAGTGTGTTCGTAAGAAATTATGTTCAGAAACTGTACTTACCAGGATTTCTGCTTGACTCTTCTAAATCCTTGATTCCAACTTAATGCCCTCTCTATCTGACTGCATTGTGTCCATTCTGTCCGTACGCGCAATACAAGCGAAAAATACTTTCTACGGACATTTGTTTTTTAATTTGATTGATTAGTATTTGGCCTGGCAGACCCACTCACTGCTACTGGTCGTCATTTTTATCTGTTCGTTCGGTTGTAATTTTTGTAATATGTTGTTATCAATTACATTTGCCATTTATTTTACAATTGCGGTGTACAATAAATTAAAGCCACACACGACTTGTGTGTGCGTGCGTATATGCCACTGATTTTAGTTTTGATTGCGCCGCAAATTTTATAAAAATTTATTTAATTCGTCCTCCAAAGTGGTTAAAAATTTAATTGAATTTATTGTATAGATTTCGTTACAAAATGTATAAAATTTTAAAATATAAAAAAAAACAGTAAACTAAAACGAAATGTTATGAATTTTGCCTCTAAATATTTATATTCAAAAATATTCAAAAATTGTATCTTATCCCAAAGTCTGAGTTGTTTGCATAGCGTTGATGGAATATATTTGGGAAATTAAAGAAAAAAAAAAAATAAGCAAAACTTTTTGTTCGACTTTTTTTAATTTTTTATATTAAAAAAAAATAAAACGAATGGAGGATAAGAACTTTGAAATAGTAGCCATAGAAAATGTGAAAATATTTAAACAACATGAAAATCTTCAGTCGCTTTAGTTAAGTCTCACGGGCTACCTATGCGTTGTCGCTTGTTAGAATCTTCAATGAAGAAAATATTAGGCATATGTATATACATATAACCCTATCGTCACCTATAATAACCTCTTCCGGATAATCCGGATAAGGAGAAGCCATCTTGAATTCTTGAACACATAAATTTAAGAAAAGAAAGAAATATTAATTAAACGATATTTAATTGCAAGATATAGTCAGATTCATTCCCTCAATATATCGATCGTATATCTGTAACAGATGTTGTGTATTGTTTTTACTTCAAATCATTTATATATAATCTTTTATTATACCCTTGCTAAGTGTGTGCGAATGCATGCAAAACCCAGAAGAATTTGACATAGACCCACTCGTTATTATGTCGATCGTAACCGAAGCTCAACTGTCCGTCTTTCTGTCTGTCAGGTTGAAATATTTCAAATATTTCAATAAAATTTGCACCCTGACGTGTTTTGACCCAACACAAAGGCACGCTATTGCCAATGCTTCGAATCGGTCCACTTTATCGATGATTTTTATATATATGTATATATATATCTAACGATATAATGCTTTCTTTTGAATAATTGTTATGCAAGAATGTATATGCAGTAAGTAATTTGACAAAGAAATAAACCAAATACCAAATTTGGACCACGTTGGTTCATTTTTTGAATACCACCGCATATACGGATTCTCAGAAAATGTAAACTCTTGTGGATCAAAAAACCCTAGTCGTTAAGTCTTTATGATGAAAATTTGCTCATGATAGTAATTTGATTTGACGTTGATATTGAAATTAAGTGGACCAAATTTGAATCACATGGATCACATGGGTCTATTCCTCGGACCACACTCCATATAAGGTTTGTCTTGCATAGTAACCCATTCAGAAAAAGATTTAATTTTTAGTATTGTATGATGAACAGTAATCCTTAGTAACAATTTAGGCCAAAATTTACCGATAGGGAACTTGGATCACATAGGTCTATTTTTTAGATCCTAGCAAAAATGAAAAACAAACCCTTATATGGAGAGAAAGTCTATGTTCTAGTTTTTTATGAGGGAAACTGAAAAAAAAAAAAAATATGTTTTGGAAGTAAATTAAGTTTGCAAAGTTCAGGATCACGTCATGTGATGCGTGCGTTGGACATCGTTTAATATGCGGGCTTTCATGAAAACTTTGCCTTTGCATGAAACTAATATATAATTGGTATGTTATTACCAAAGCGGTAGAATAACTGTACTGTAATGGTCGGCCCAGCCCGACTATAATGTTTCTGCTTGGTTTTGATCCAAACGTTCCCGTACATTAAGAAAAACCCGTCTTGAGTGGATAACAACTTTTATAAATATAAATCACGCTTAACATACATACATACATACATACATACAACATTTAGAAATTGACATAAAATTGGAAACAACTCTCTCATTGCCAAAACTTATACAAAATCTGTCTGTCTTCGTATTCCATGCAACCTTATCAAAGTTTGTTGTTAACATATCTTCTGACAATTTAAGGCTAAGTTCAACATTATTGTCATTCAATTGACGAAATAACAAATTTATGACTATCTCTCATACACACACGCAATAGCACCAATAAAAATAACAGTAGCAACTGTTATAAAAAATATCTATCTACAGTCTATTATACATACATTCATTCATCAATGTCATGATAAATACGCAAATTTAACGATATTGAGAGATCTTCGCTGACAAAACCAGACTATAACAGCAACAAAATATGGAAATTTTTAGAAAAATTTTTATTTATCTTTTTAATATTATTATGATATTTTTATTTGAATTTTTTTTATTTTTTTAATGTTTTACTTGGCCATTAAAACTTGAGGCAAGCGAAGAATTTATTATTAATTTTAAATAATTTTCGACACTTTAAAATTTAAATGCTTTCTTCTTTTTATTGCCGCTTATCGGCAGCTTATCGTTGTTGTTTTAAATCGATTTTATTTTTATTCTAATATCACTCATAATTTTTTTTTATTTTTTTTTTTTTATGATTATTTAACAAAAACAAAAGAGACAATTTTTCCATACCACTGCCTGTATGAATGATTTTTTATTACAATTTCAATTTAATGCTTCAGTGGGGATAGACAATCAAAGAAAAAAAAAAAAATTAAAAAATAAAACCGAGCAAGAAAATCATAAACATGTCTTGTTGCACCATCATCAACATTATCTTTGTCAGCTTTCTAAAGGTTGTGTTATATCATTTTCGCTTATATACGCACACGTATCCATTTATCTATGGTAAGCATTTATATAAGACGTAGCGCATTGTAAACTGAAATTTTTAATTACATTTACTGTGCTTTTATCTGTGTCTTTAATTACAGCTTACTTACGTCGAACGTCGAACGTCGAACGTCGAAGTGTAAAACATTTGTAAAGCATTGCTTCTCAATGGATGAGATTGCGTGAGTTTTAATTATCCGCTTGTGAGATATATACAGTTTTGATTATGCCCACCATACCGCCTCGTTCGCCGGTCTTTCATCCGATGATAATGATTACGAGTCTTTTCACTTCCAGACTCAATATTCTTGTCACTTCTTGTACTCTCTACTAGTTTACGTAACTTAACAAAATTGTCACGTGTACACATCAACTTGAATATTCTTTCAAAAGTTTTGACGGCCCAAGCTTTTGGAAGGCTAGTCGATGTCATTGCGTATAGACATCCACTGGCCGCAAGAAGATATCGAACAAGTAAAAAGATTATATGCGGTCATAACCGAATCTTTTATAGCCATGGTCGTTATCCAGCAAAAGACTAAAAACAATGGAAGGAACTGGGCGCGGCTAATTTTTTCTATTCTCAAAATAAAGCTGAAAATTCCGAAGGCGTACGTATTGTATCTTATGAGCGACAAAAAAATAACGCGGGAAGCTTATGTGTGCGCTGTTTTTGTTGCCTAGGCATGCGGGCATTGTAGGCGAGTGTTTTCAGCAGTTGCGAATAGAATATGCGATCAAAATTTTGTACATTCATCCGTCCTTCGACTGATTTGGCATATTTTCTATACCAACCTGCGTTCACGAACTTCCAGCCAGGAGACATTACACAGATCGACAGACGGATAGATGGACATACTGAAATCGATCAAGAGTGTGATGCTCTGATCAAGGGAATATATACGTGGTGGGGTCTCTGAAGCTTTCTTCTAGGCCTTGCAAATCTTTCGACAAATCATCCCTCGCTGATGGACACAAAAAGAAATATACTTAAATAGTGAACTTTGTTCAAATCTGAACAGATCTGTAAACAAACTGCAGTCGGTAAACTGTGTAAATAAAATATGCGTCATGATATATTTAAGAAAGAATTGCGTGGACTAATTTTCCCAGTTTTCAAATCCGGTCAACGGAATTTGAACGATAATGTAAATTTTTAGAATTTCAATACCTAATAAACGGATGATACGACCAGATCGATACGACCCAATATAGCACCTGCCATCTCATTCACTTACTTCCAAGTTTTAGAGCAAGCCACAAACGTGACGAACGTAATGAAATTAATATACCTCCGTTTGTAATGTGGCCGATAAAATAAGATATGTGAGATTATCGTGATAAGTATAAGTAAGCGTTTTATTAAATGCGGATTTCGCCTACATTTTAATAAGAAAGTCATATATGTAATTAGTATTATTTGCCACTACGAAGGATAAACAGATGTGAAAAAAAGATCAGATCAGATTAAGAAGAAAATCGTGTAGTGTGTGTAACAGTAATTGAATTAAATTCTATTAAATCAAAGCAAATTAATTTGAAGTTCAATAAGTGATGAGAAAAGGGAAAAGTTTATTAAATATATTTAAAATGCTCGCATCTCTCATAAAAATCACTTATAATCTACTCTAAAGGTTACGTAATTATTTCTAATAACTGCATGCATATCTCTCTCTCTCTCTCAATGTATTGTCAATTCCGAATTGTATGAAACAATTTGTGATATATTTACAGTGTCTTACACTGTCTTGGCGGTTCATATATAAACGAATTAATTCCGGTGAGTTTCTTTACATGTTTGCATGCATAGATGATTGTGTGTGCGTTCTTAATTTTGTTCACGCATCAGTAGAACATCAATTACATGGATATCAGATTCCACATGCAAAACATCATTTCTCAGTGAGAAATTATCACTGATTACGGTGTTTAACGTTACAAAAGATATTGATGATGATGATGATGATGATGATGATGATGATGACGGTGACGATGCCGATACCGATAAAGATGAAGATGAGAGCAATGACGATGACGATGACGATGACGATGGCAATGCTAACTCAAACGACATATGCACGCCTTGAGTTTAGATGTATCGTAAAAGAGCCAATAATGACACCAATGTGCCAGACAATCATCATTAGATGAATAACACAAATACCGTCGATACGTTATTGTTTAAACAGAGACACATTGCGACACGTTTGATGATAGTACTTTGATAGGTTTTTATAGTGAATTTATAAATTTTTTGATTGAGTTGTCTGCATTTAGGAGAGCCAGAATATCAATCAGAACGTGCATAATCTTGAAAAACCATAGAATTTATTTTATACGTACGTAAATTAAAACCCCCAAACACACACTCCTACGATTATATGCATGCGTGCAAGTTTTAATCCTTTTTGGTATGCAAAACGTCTTCTATGCAGTGACTGACTGACTGACTGCATTCTATTTAAGCCGGGCTATAAGGTAAATACGATGTGTTGTCTTTTGTGTTTTGCTCTTTCCCGTTGCTGTTAGCTGCCTATCCATATATATGAACATATACGTGTGATGCGTTCGTATTCGTGCATGTGCGTCAGGTGTCTGCTCATCTGTGAAATCGTATGTTTATTCATTGGTGACAAGCTGTCTGGCTGCTTGAAAAATTGATGACGGCAATGATTCAACTTATTGCTGCTACTTCTGCTGCCTTTTCTGCCTATCAACACACTGTAAAATTGCAACAACAAAAACGAAACTTTCACTAACGAGGCACGTTTAATTTGGAAAAAAAAAAAGCACAAAAATCTGGAGAAAAAAAAAAACTATAGCAGACTATAAAGTTGTTGTTTTTCTTACCCGCGCGTTATTTATCTTTTCAAACTACTTATTTGAATTTAATTTACGAGTTTTGTTTAATTAATCACGCTAACGATTTTATCTTAGTGGGAAGAAAAAAGAAATGAGATAAAATTACTTTAGAATTCCTTTGATACGGTTCAAAAACCTTGAAAAATTTGCAAAACGTACATGCATTACAAAGAACAAAAAAAATAAATTCCCGCGTAATGAAGAATTTTTACGACTTCACAAATCATGATCACGATCGCTAAGTACAATAGTTTTGAATAAACATTAAGAGCTATCGACCGCCTTACACTCGCCTTTCGCACCCTTTTATTTAATTACAGCTTTTTATGACATTCTTTTATCGCTGTTGCTTAAATTAATTTAGCATTCTATAAATGTTGTCGTGCTTATGTTTTGGGCTAAGACATTTTTCTCACGCTTCCAAACTTAAGATTAGTAAAATTTTTTTTTTTTTTAATTAAAGAGAAAATTTTTAAGTTTTACGTGCAATTATGCCGAATGGGTTTCACTCAGCAACTCCACCAGTTTCCATACGAATGATGATAAGAAAGCGTAGTAATAACCTCTGGGAGCAACTAAATCTTTTACATTTGCAAAAGCAGCGCGCGATCAAAGTTCTTCTTTCCTCCTTGTCTATAGCATTCGAAAATCTTCGATCAGATTCAAATTGATCTACAAATCTAGCCGCACGAATGTACGGTGTCTGGTGTTTGCTTTAGCCGATGAACATGTTATGTTCTTGCGTTTAACATAACATAAAATTTCCGACTTACAGGTGGTTCTCATACTTGAGATCATATCAGACCTAATTAACTCTAACCGGAAGCTTTTTCTCTCAGATACCACGGGTGTGAGTAACCCACGAAGGAAAAGTTCGTGCTTCGACCTGATAGCGAGAACACCCATTTCGGGAAGCTCAAGATTTTTGTGGCTGACCCGAATAATGCCAAGGAGGCATTACGACGATGTAAAGCTTGTTTGGAACCAGTTGCAGAAATTTCAAATGGGACTCACTCTTGCCAAAGGAAAGGATACGTCCACGTAACCTGTTTCCATACAGCATTCATGGACTAAGTATGCTTGAGTCGAAAAGCGGCGGCAATTTCTCATCGTGTTTGCTTTCGCGCATAGCGAGGTTAAGTCTTCAGGGCAAAAGACTACACTAAACAACTAAAGCACCTGCGTTTACTGCATTGTATTCACCGGCTCTTGCTCATTTGAGGATGATCGTCACGTATTGTTATTATTGTTATTAATTTAGCCAGAGATGTAAATTCTAAGACTAAAATCTTAAAGCAAAACTCTACCGCCCTTGAGACCATTGAGTTGCTAGTCGATATCCTCTGCCTAGTCGGACGTTCTGAGGGATGAGATAACGACACAATAACAAGTTCTAACGGTTGATTTCACCATAAATTGTTTAATTACGTTCGTTTCGTTGACGAAAGTTTTCTAATTTGGATAAATCAGGCTTCCAAAGTCAACCATAGCCTAACGCTTCCATGTATGTTGAGTTATGTTGACTATTTAGAGCCTTTAAATAGCTCTATACTGAGGTGGTTGGCAAGTGTCTTTGCTAATTAAATTCTCTCTCGACTTAAACTCCACACTCCTAAGGACAAGTTACAACAGGTAAGAAATTTATCATCACTGTTATCCTATAAAAGATTGAAAAAAAAAGGAAAAATATAAATTTGTATGCGCCATAATGTTGAGAAGCGAGCAAGAGACACGGAAAGCAAATGTCTTCACATGTATGTGTGGCTGGGTGGTTGGTCCTTTTCAAACAAATTTGAAGTCGATAGTTTCATTTTTGCGGCAAAGAGAATATTTACAACACACGTTGCACACATGGACAGACAGACATTCTTAAACCGATTCCGAATTTGATGCTGAACAACAATACATATACTTTGTGGCGTCCCTAAAGCTGCCGTCTAGCCGTTGCATACATGAGGTAATCATCTCAAAAATTAGTTTACACATTTTTGCTTACGCCAATACATTTTGCTTACCAACATTCACCAAACGTTTAGTTATTCAAAAATTCGCAGTCTTAGCCCCAAACTCAAATATATTGCTTTGCAATAGCGATATTCACGTTCCTATAATTCTGAACACAAATCCCCTCGAATTCGTCTAATGTAACGTATTTATGCATTAGTGGTCGGGGGTGTTTCCGGATGAGGACTACAAAAAAAACGAATCATGGAAATCGGCGACTTAAGGAAAAGGAGAAAAGTATTACTTGGTTGTGCTAAATAATTTACGAAATTTCGACTTGCGGAGAGTCAAGGTCAGCAAGGCACATTCACATCTGTTCGGCAAATTGTGCATAAAGCCAAAACAAATTTTACTTTTCAATGTATGTCACCTCAGATATTCCACACATCCGCAAGCTAAAACAAAAATTGAAAAGAATATCGTTTAACATATCAACACAAAATGATGTATAGATCTCAAGCACAAAGTATTCCTGGGTAAGTTCCGTGACTAAATAAGGGGAGACAAAAAAAACACTTTTGCAAAATTCGACTTTATTCGACAGCATGGTCCTCATTAAGATCGATAGAATCGTTCGAACGTTCTCGATCGAACTTCTCTCGATATCAATATCTAGTGAGAAGTAGTAGTAAAGATTCTCAAAATATACTGCAGTCGGTGCGTCAAGGCTCGTTATTCAATTTGAATCCCTCTAACGGAAGCATCCTCTTTAGATTTTCCAACAGATAATACTCGTTGGGGGCTAGATTTGGCAAATACGATAGTCGTGACAATGAGTCGTACTTTAGCTTTCGCTACTTTAGTTTTCATCCGTTTGTCTGATTGTGAGTAAATGCGTCACTCATCTTTGAAATTGTGGCCACTTTCACCGGGAAATAGTTGCTTTCGACCAGGAACTAGGTTACCTGACTTTTGATGGCGTCATTTAAGCGGTGACCCTTCCTAAAAATTATTGTCGACTTGTCGTTGGAGACAACATCTGTGGGCAATCTCTCGAAATTTGTTGTTGTGGTTGTGTATATAAATTTATAAATTTAATATTTATATATATAGATACGTATATATATATATGTATATATATGTATATGTAAGATATACATATATACATATTATTATAAAGCATTTCTCTGTAAATCGAAATCCCTTGAGTTATCCTAAGAAATGTTCTCGTTTCCGCTCGTACTTTGTGCTATATAAAGATATTCATTTATGTTTATTTATCATCAATTCCTTTGGCCTGAACTTGAAGAATACACAGAGAAAGGCCACAAAATGCCACAACGTAAGTATCGAACGAAATAGTATTCATACCATTGTTATAACAATTTTCAATGATAACTAATGTACGAGCAGGAATGGTGCGAACACTCAGGAAAGGAAAGACGAGAAGGAAAACAAGAGAATATCGTTAACTAATGCAAAGTGAATGGTTGTTGTAAAAACTTGTTGTATTCAATCCTACAGAAATAGAAAACTTATCAAAGAATGAGGGCAAAGTGAAAAAAATTAAGTGTATTTATATATATATATATATATACAAACACACAGGCATCAAAGTGTGTTTACATGTATACACACATATATATGCATTCCATTTCTTTTTCTTTTTTTCGTTTTTTTTTTTTTTTTTGTTATAGACAAAGCTGATGTCATATGTATTTATGCACAGACGAGCAAAATAAGCAGCTCAAGGATTTATTGGCTAAATGGACAGATTTGACTACGTGCAACTATGCAAAAACATACCAAAAAAAAAAAAAAAAAAAAGAAGAAAAGAAATCTTTTAAATTTATATATGTTTCCACAACAGGGTTAGAAAAATTCGGAAAGTGTTTATTGCTGGAAACAGCAGACACTAAGAGAAATTTCGAAAAACAAAAATGAGGAAAAAACTTTTAAAGTAATATAAAGTTTGTGAAAATTTAAAATATATATTCAAGAGTGTATATCGAGGATTTTCATGCCAAATTGACTCCTAAATAGTCTTTCCAAAAAAGCAAAAATAAAAAACCCTTGAAAAAATATCCACATAAGAAAAAAATATTGTCTGCTTATGTATTGATGAATGAATGTTTTGACTGTGTGGCATATTCAATGGCAATTTTTCAAGATTTACAACATAAGTCGACTTGTGTAAGAAAAATCTATGGCATAATAATAGGAAAAAATTAAACGAGAAAATAAGAGAAACATATAGAATGCAAACAAAAATAGTGTGCTAAACGGGTGTATTGAAAGCCCTGACCAATAACCTTTATCAATATGTGTAACCGTAGCGAAGCAGAAAAGGTCAACCGGCAGGCAGCACAATGTAAATTGATAAGCAAAAGCTTCAAATATACATGAGATCTATGCATAAGCCCGATTGTATCTTGGAAGAAAATCCTCGAGTAATTAATATTTAGATTTTCCTTCCCACGCTCCGTCCCCCTACGCTCTCTATCTACTAATCTATCTTTTCATTTATCGAATGGCATTCGAAGTCAAATAATATTGACTGACTTAGTTAGTCATTTGCGTTTTTCTGAACTTTCTGGAGCGGTATAACATTTGACGAGGCAGCAAAGAAAAATGGGAAAACCTTGTTTTTAAATACTAGTACTTTTTCTTCTTCTTCGTTGTCTTTCCAACCTGAAATTTATATAAAATTTCCTTACGGTTTGGGGAAAATTTTAACTTTTACTTAATACACCGCCGTTCATATGTTACGTAAATGAGAATTTTAAGCTATGAACGTACGCATAGATGCAATTTATATGAAATGTTAGGAGAACTTTTTTCAAATGCGACATACGCGCTTACGTTTAAGCAAGCAAGTATATGGATAAGGACATTTAAGGATTTAAAAACAATTTTATTTCAATTTTTGTATAAGAAAAAAAAAAATTATAAAATATTTTTGTATATTTATTTTATAGATTATTGCCATATAATCAAACTAAGAGTTATGTTGCAGATTTTATAATATAAATAGAACATAAATTGAATTTCAATTCCTTTTCCATACGCATATGCACACAAGCAAGATCTTGCTTTCCCACAACTAGCTTTCATATCACAACAATGGCATTATAATCGAATTTTTACACACTTTTCAAAATCATTCTACTTATGTCATGTATGAGTGGATGCATGTGCTCGTTTGTCGTGTGGGACAAACTCGAACCTGCTTGCTAGTTTTCTTTTCAATTTTTTACATTTTTGTAGTACACGTCCTTCGTTTTGTAGTACCCTATGTAATAAACATCAATTAAATTAAATGCCAATACTTTTATCACAAGATTTTGTTCTTTCTTTTTTTTTTTAAGTTTTCTTTACTTGCTTTCTTGTCAATTATTGCTATTTATGAGAGAAAAATTATGAAAAGAAGAAGTACGAAATTTTTATTGGTTGTTCTATAAAATCAGAAATTAAAGTGAAATTTTGTGAAGTTCTCTGTATGGGAGGTGTTTTAAAAAAAAAAAGGGAGACCTGCTATTTCTCTCGAAAAATAATTATTTATTCACCCGTGTGTATTTTGGCCACTTCAAACTAATCCCCCACCCACCTTCCCTAGATGTAATACACTCGTGCCAACTCACGCTTTTCCCAATCCCCGAAGTAATTCTGGTATGGCCTTGACCTCTTCCAGCAATGCGGCCTTCAATCTCCTCCTTAGTCGTGGCAAAATCTCGGGAACAAGAAAAGGTTGCAAGTAACCGGTGAATGCGAAGGCTGAGAGGTGATTGCGGTGTTGTTTTTGGCCAAAAAGCTACGAACAAGAGATGACGTGTAAGCTAGCGCCATACCGCGCGCCAAACGACTTGCGGACATCCTTAGCAATTTCTTTAAGAGTGAATCGACGATTCTCCATAACAATTTTTGTCACTGATTTTGTGGCAGACTTGACAAGTCGGCTTTTTGTAACACCCCTCGTACGTTATGTCCCTGGAGCATAGGTTTGTTTTTTTCATCATTATTATTAGTGAGTGCCTCATACCTCAACTATCAGGCCGGGGAGTTGAACCGTTCCCGTGTGTATTAAACCAAAGGGCTGGACCCAACTCCTCTGCGATTTGCTTTTGATGCTTTCGTGATTTATTTATAATATTACTGAGCCAACTGTCACGTTTACTGTAAAGAGCAGCACCTAAGTACTTTAGGCCTTTTGTTGCAGTTTTTGGCACTGCCCCCGTACCTGGCATCGTAATGTACATGACTTTCATCTATTGCACCAGCTGCGTATATTGCCTCGAACACCTTAATGCATACATACATAGTATCCTTTGTAAATTATTAAATCTTTAACGCGAATTGACGAAATGTAGGAATTAATGTAAATTCCTGCAAGCAAGTCCACCATGTTTCGCGGGAAACAATAAAGTCGTACTTACTTATAGGTGAAGTCAAAGTCAATGCAAGTAGTAAATAACAAACATAAAATAATTAATATTACAAAAGTTATTGTTGTTATTGTTATCTATCTTATCTTGCAATGGTAGACAGGAACTGTCTTATCGCAGTAAAGAATAATTAAAATAATTTTATATTTGCGTTATTAATGCGATACGTATAGCTGTGCAGTATGTTCCCGATGAGCATATTTACGTATGAAAGGAAAAACTTAAAATAACCATTTTTTTTATTAATTTAGAACAGCGTGTCGCACCTTAGTAACAATATCGAGATTTTTTCAATTCTAAATTAAACCGATTCCCTTTATATATATAAAGCGATATTTTGTTCGATTATCTTCGAGTTTATTATAATCAGATGACACTTCGAAGCCTATTGTTTACAATTATTAAGTTCACGTAACTCAATAAAAAGCTTGTATAACGTTGTGGAGATTAATCGCAACATAATAATCAATGCGATGATGATCTTGGAATATAATTAATTTTTAAGATCGCAGACATATTTAAAGCTTTTTGATTTTAATAATGAATTAAACTGAAAATGTTTATATTTTTGTCTGTGAGAAAAACCTTATTACAATTCTTTTTTGTAGATTATATAGAAACATTTACGGCAAAGGGTTGAACGTTCGTTAGCATTTTCCTTCTCCAACTCTTTTATTTCCTGTAGCTAACTATACAACTTCTCTAAATGTTATATATATATATATATATATATATATATATATGTATATGTATGTATAAAATGTATGCATTTAAGGTGCGTGAGTGTGTGCTTGTGTGCAATGCATATAATCCTTAATTGAAAATAAACACAACATTTTACTAATTCAAAGAAAACATGTTGCGGAAAAATTTATCACAAAATTTACACTCATACAACATACTATATACCATAGAAAGACAACAACAAACATATAACTATAATAATAAGAACACATTTAAGCACATGTACGTAAAAGTCGCTCGATATGTGTACCGTATATGTGACACCCAACCCGTGTATATCTTTGAAAGTAACAAAATATAAAAGCAATTCAGTCTATTCAGTGCGACAGCATAATAAAGACTCTTTGCTAAGGATGGATAACAACGACGAATCGCAGGAGAGGAGAGAATGGGGAAAGAAGCGCTTCAATATATGTATATGTGGTGAAATAGAGAACAACATATTATACGTGCATAGACATATAAAATTTTCAAATTATTTAAAATCGTATAAAAAACTAAACATAAAACTTGTAATCAAGATTTATCTAAGCCACACACACTTACACTTGCGAGGACACCAACATCAACAACAACAACAACTCAACTAAATAAAACCGGTCAAAGGACACACTCACACACACTCAAATACAATGAACATGACAGGCGATGTAGGTGTGGGGAGGGATAGAGAAATAAACAGAGAGAGAGAGAGAGAGAGAGAGAATGAGATAGAGATAGATATAGATATAGATATAGAGATAAATAGAGAGTGAGAAGTTGTATAAAAAAAAAAAATAAAAATAAATAAATAAATAAATAAATAAAAGAAGAAAAATGAAAAAAAAAACGTTCAACTATAGAGTAATAAAACTTTAAACTAAATAGAAAATTCGTTGTACGGCTGAGTGCGTGTATATGTCTGTTGAGAAAACAATAAAATCCTTGTGTGCGCTGTGCTAGTGATTTATATTATCATAGATAAACACACTATATAGACATTCGCACATATTTACGTAAATATAGACGCGGTGGTGCAAGCCGCCAAAACATGTGGAGATCTAGGACCAGTTTGTGGTGTCAGCATATATATGTATGTATTATGAAAACGCGCACACAAACATACATAACATAATCAACGAAACACTGTGTAAAACATATAAGCAATGAATTTAGTTTAGAGCAATAAAGAGGAGCGATTGGCCCCCCATTTCCTTAAATATATTTATTATATAAAAAATCTATTATTCACTCGGATCATTCGTACACATGATGTTTTAGTTGAGAAAACGTTTTAAAACCAAAGCAGGAAAAAGGATTTATATGCAAATATATGTTATACTTTATGGCTGTTAACATATCGTAGTGTCGTCATACGTCAATTCCTTGGAGAGATTTTGTTGTCCTTTTTGGCACTGATGGTGAATTGTAACCCATTTCGTTGCCGTCTTTTTTGTTTCTTGAATTTCAACTACTGGAGCTGTACAATATCTAACTTCAAACGGAAAGGTTACATTTTCTGAGAAGAAGAGCAAAGGAAAAATAAAATTATCTGGCCTATGCCATAAGTCCTTAGCAAAAACCGAGTAAATTTAAAACTCAAAATGTTCTCAAACACGACTACTTGATCAATATCGCCGTAGGCTTTTAAAAGCCCTTTGTTTTTTTTTTACATCATCATCCGCGGTGTGGCGGGTCAAAGTGGTGAGAAAAGAAGACCGAGTGAGTGTGAATGAGAATGAGAAACCAAAAGAAAGAAGGACGGGCAGAGAGAAGGAAATCAAAATCCTGGGGATGAAAATCTTCGCGCAAAAATTTCTTAAGCCGCTGGTGAAATGCACGCTTTTGTCTACGTGATACTATCTCGACACAGGGCGAACATAGACATGGTTCCGTCAAACACATACATACACACACGCACACATACACACACGCACACATACACACACGCACACATACACACACGCACACATACACACACGCACACATACACACACGCACACATACACACACACACACAGATATTTTCCATTCCTTTTATGTCCAAAATATTTACATTTCCCATTATTAGAGGCTTAGACTCCTCCATGAAATAACCACACATATCAACGAACTATTCTATGAAATTAATTTTATTTCATTTATTTATTTCTTGTCTATGTATTTTGCAAATAAATTTACAATGTATGAATTTAAAGGCCTCAAGGTCTATAGATCATATGCTCACCTATATTCAAAACTCTACCGCATTCGGGATTTAAACACGCAATCCTTTGCCCAGTCGGCCATTCATCCTGTGAGTGTGTGTTTGTGTATAATTATTGCGTATATTTCGATACATTACCCTCACATACAATTCGCAGCTCGGTTGCATTGCGATCAAACGGGAATATTTGTACATACAAAACCTATTCTTTTTATCATATACATTAGTGATCATCCATCGGGAAGGATTCAGCGACCCATAAGTAACGAATTGACTAAATGTGCGCTTAGTACGACCTATACTGGAATCTGCCTCCGTTGTATTCTTATCGATGCCATTTTAATTTAATTGAATCTTTACAGAAGCAGTTCTTGCTCAGAGAACAATTTTTATGTTCCTATCCATCCGTAAATGAATTTTATTTTTATAAAATTTAATCAATACAAGTTCAACTATCACTGCTTTAGTTCACTTAGAGTCCTCTATATCTAAAGCTAAACGAGGTTTATAACCGAATCTCTTTATTGGGTCCCATTCATAACATATTTTTGTTTATACCGTAATAAATATTTTTTAAAAAAAAATAAATAAATTCTAAAGACGACTCACAACTGATCAAATTACAGCAGACGCTTAGAGAGCGTCAACGCAAACAGAGTTGAGCAAGAGAAGGGAGGAGGATTATTTTAATCCTATGCTGGGTCTCATCGTTCTCTAACAACTATATTATTATACTCAACCCACGATTTGCGCCTTGGATGCTTAGTTTTTCAAGCTCTTTAGGGCTCCGCACAACACTTTCCTTCAAAAAACTGCCGCCATTAAGCACTTTACTGATTTCGTTGGTCAATGACATCAGGATTTCTATCCAAGAAGTATGTTAAAGACTAGATCGTAAAATTCCTTTTCCTTTTTTTCAAGTTAATTCGTCCGATAGTCGGCAACCATTAATACAAATCACTAAGTAAGCTGAGATGATCGACTTTTCTCACTTCTCTACTTAGCTGAATAAGTGCGACGTAGCATAAGGTAATAACATTTTTCAAACATTTTTACGCCAAAACTGCAATTATTGTGAAGAGACCCCGTGAATATTCTTAAGAAAATACGAAAAACTAAGTGCTTAAATAGTACACTAGTCCTCCCTCGACAAGAGGGTTAGGCCGAGAGTACATAAAAGAATAATGTTTTATATAATATTTAAGAGAAAAACATAAAGAATAAATAAAATTAATATAAAATTTTCAAAAAAATGTAAAAATTTTTTTTTATAAAAATTAAAACAAAATATAGTTTTAAAAATGTTGCCCGGAAGAATTATGCTACCTTCTCTCAAACACTTTTAATAAATTTTTTCTATTGAATTTTCCAAGCGTCCTTTGCTTAGCCCTCTTACGTGTGATCAACATTTATCGCGGACTAGTGTGTTGTATAGGCACTAAATGTAATGGGATAATGGTATACGTTTGATTCTCGTTCTCGTTCTCGTTCTCGTTCTCGTTCTCGTTCATTTATTTCTACTTGTTATGCATAAATCGCTGGTTGTTTTAAAACAAGCGTTTCCTCTAACATAAGAACTGAAGCAAGGACGGATGGTAAGGTATATATATATATGTATATACAATTCTATTTTATTTGCTTTGATGTGCTTTTGTGTGTGTGTGTGTATGTGTGTGTGTGTATGTGTGTGTGTATGTGTGTGTGTGTGTGTGTGTGTGTATGTTTCGGGGGGCGGTTGTATATATAATTGCATACATTTTATGCTATATGTTCTCTAACAATGTCAAGTTCATCATAAATTACAAACTGAAATAATGTTGTTGAACTTTTGGTTACGTTTTGTTTTTTGCTTTTTACTTTTCTTTTGCCGTTTTTTTCTTTGCTTTTTTTTTCTCTTTTGCTTTCAGGCACCTTTATTTATTTATTTATTTATTTTTTTTTTTTTGATATTACGTTTTCCACATCAACATTCGTATATATGTATGTACGTTGATATGGCCATTAACACACAAAAACGATTATTAAATAAACAAGTGACACAGCAACAATATAAGAACATGAGTAACAACGACATCAGTAACATATGCATATGTCCTTTCGTCAAATGTGACATAATTTATGACACTTTCATTATATTAAAGCGGCATGTAATAAAGGAAATACTTATATATACTTGCTTACATATATATATATATATATATATATATAGATATATATACAAGCATGGTTATGCACATGTAAACACGTAAACGACGGATACGCCCACACAATCACAGTAAGACTAATTGTACAAGGAAAACATTTATGTAAACGACTGTTGTAACGCTTGTTGTTCAGGTCATACCTATACGACGTATGTGATAGTAAAATGTGATCGGGCTTGGGAGTCATCAGACATTTTAAAATTTATTTGCGTAAATTTGTAGCAAATACAGCAGCAGTTAACTTAGCATAGTAAACATTAACATTTTCCTACATAGACATATGACCAGAATGTCACGTTGACATTTTACCCTAACGGTGTCAATTTTTTAATGCCAAACAAACCAACGCATATGCACACTGCATGCACTTTATATGTGCACCGGCAGAGAGTAAGGTGGACACCTTTTATAAGTAAAAACCAATTCATAAAGGTTACAACTTACACACACACACACACACACACACACACACACGATTGCGCGCATATCATGCACATAAACACAAACATTTATATGTCGGAATGTGATGTGTGTATCATGTCGTATTTGTGCGTGTGTGCTCATGTATATATGTACATGTGTGTCAAAGCGTCAGTTTGCATCAAGCCACTCACTACACCCAGAAATAACAACCGTAAACATAGCTTTAGTTAGTGCGTCCATATATGCAAGTATCCATATACACGCATATATATATATATACCGTCCGTATGTACGCGTACATGTGCATGTAAACCCTTCTTATAGACATTTGGACTATTTGACATAATTAAAGACCATTAATCACGTGCTGATTCACAGTGTCAGTCTACCTACGACCTACCAGCCAACAAACTAACTAACAGAAAGGTCAGTCAGACCTGACTCGTGTGCATGTGTGTTCAACTGTGCTGACTGCTGCTTGCCGCCTGCCGCCTGCCGCCTTCTATCTACTGCCTACTGCCTATTGCCTACTTGCCAACCTTAGGGAGGAGTTTAAACCTGTTTTATAAATATATAGGGTTAATAATGGCTTAACTATAGTCTCTGCTTATACATGCATGTGCATAAGCATTTTTTCTTGTTTTTTTCTTTTTTCCTTTTTCATTTTTTCGTAAACCAACAATAACAACTTTTAACACTGAATCTCTCCCCAAAGTAAACATAGCATGCGAAGACTATAGTTAGAACAACAACGACAGCACTTGTTTAAGCATTGGGAATATTTCACTGCATGAAACCAGGACACTCATAAAAAAGCTCCGAGAACGAACCTGGTAAAAAACTGCTAACGATAAAAGGTTTTGTAACGTTCCGAGTATAATACAAACATGTATTCATTATACATGTGCCTACACATATGCACATGTATTTGTACGTATATATATTGCCGTTTTTTTATTTTCCCTTCTTTTTCTCCAATGGAGACATTTTTTAATGGTTTTTAGTCAAATTTTGCTACATTTGCTCTGACAGTGTGCTGTAATTTTTCTGTTTCTGTTTTTGTTTTTTTTTTTTTTTTTTGTTTTTGCTTTTCCAGTGTTGGCGCTTCGCGTCAATTAACGTCCTTTGTTGTGGCGTTACTTTGGACACTTGGTTAAGCGTTTGTGGTGTGCCCCAGCTTTTGTTTTTTTTTTTTTTGTTTTTGCCGTTTATGTTTCCAGGCGATATGACAAAATATATACGACAGCACGAATCAGAGTAAGGGGAGTGCGCGGCAGACCGTGCAGGAGGGAGAAGGTAAAGGCGGCAAATATCACAGCACAAACAGTGGTAAGATAAGTCTTAAAAAAATTTTATTTAAAATAAAAAAAATACAAACTTTTCAAGAAAAATTAAAAAGAAAAAAAAAATGTTCATAATTTTATTAATTTTTGATTACAAATCCCAAAACTGCAACTCTCAAAATTTCGAGTCGATTATGGTCTCGCAAAATAATTTGAGTTTTATTTACATATTTCTTGGAACGAACGCCTGAAAGTAACCATCGTTACAAGTGTTCAGTTAACGAGCGAGGGGTGAGAAGTAAAGTGAGATCAAACTTGCTTTTAATAGTTAAGAGAATAATAGTTAAAAGAGTACTATTAACGAAAACCTCTTTCCAATATTTCACGGCAGAGTAGAAATTAAGACCAAATTTTATCCTCGACAGGCACATGAATAACTTTTATAAACGAACATATAACAGAGGGCAGCACGTAGGTATTTTTATCTATTAAAAATACTTCCGATACTTTATCTCTTCCATATACGAGTTTTCTGATAATCAAGAAGCTACCTCCGATCTCAAATTCATCCTATAATGCCAGTGAACTTCGGCAGAAATGATTTTAAAATTTCATCGCCTTCACACGTCTTCCTAATGAATGCGAGAACTTACAGCCGATTAAGGGAAATTTATAGATTCGATTAGATAGAAGGGTTCCTGAAACTTTTTTGACAAAATATATATGCATGCACCTCGTGCAAACAGTACCTTACCTGAAAAAGACAATTTTATAAAAATAGTAGGTTTTCCTTACAGACACGCCAGTTGAAGACTTGAGATCGTTTGTAATCACTTATCCTCGTTATTATAAAAAAAAGGCAAAAGCATAAAATATTTATATTGAATTTTAGATGCGTGTATGTGTGTGTGTGTGTGTGTGTGTGTGTGTGTTTGTGTTTGACAGGATGGAAATTGTTGCACTTTTTAATAATTCTTTTGTTTAGAGGCATCGCAAACATCTTTTGTTAATTTAAAAATTTCTTATGAAATGTAAATCATATTTTCGAATGCAGTCCTTTGTGCTATTTTGTATGCATAAAAAAAGATGAAGAAGAACGAAAAATTATTATTCGAGCTTCGCTTATCACTTTTTATGAAAAAATTATTCGCAACAATTTACATGACACTTTACCCACTGTACGCTGATATGGCGGCCCAAACAAACTTTATACTTCGTAAACCTTATAATATACAAACCGATATGACTTTAGTAGCGTACACTTACGATAGAAATTTTATTTTGATTTTGTAACGAACGAATTTTTTTTTTTGTTTTTTTTGGAGACGCTTATCAATTTGTTATTTTTGCTGGGTTACGTGCACAGAAGAATCAAAATAAAAATAAATATATTCCAGTATTTTTTTTTTTTTTTTTTATTTTGTAATAGACTTTAATCGACGACAAATTTATTTATTGAAAATTTTTGCTAAGCAAAAAGCAAAAATGTAGATCTAACTATTACAAATGTAACGGGGACCTGATCTGATGCCTTTTCTGGCAGTAATAGAATTTCACATCAATTCAAATAATTACAAAAGTTTATACTTTCGTTTACTTTGTAGGAAAAACTGTTACAAGGAAAACTGAAGGCATACCAAAGTAAACTTATATGCCCCGTTTGCCTTTACCTTTGCCTATGCCTTTGCCTGGGATGCCTATATGCTTTTTTGTGCGCAAAAAGTTTGTCCTGAAAGAAGCCTTCTTCTTCCTTTTTCACCCTCTATCACCGTGAACATATTTCCTTTTTATTTCATTTTTTTCTTTTTCTTTTTTCTTTTTGGTTTTTGTTTTTTGTTTGCTTCCTCGAGAAAAAAATATGATATGTAAGAAAAATGTCTTCGGCAAGCGTATGCAAGGTCTACGGCATAAGGAAGCTAAGGACATGTTCACATATGTATCGGTATGTGTATGCATAAGTTTTCGTATCTGTAAACTTTTCGCAAACTAACAAATTCATTTAAAACATTTAACAGTCGTCGTCAGAGAGTCAGAGTTGAGTAAACAAACTTATGCTTCCTTATAAATACTAAAATGAAAAAATAAAGAAAATGCACAAAAAAAATGCAATAAAAAAAAAAAAAACGAATAAACAAACCTTTATTGCTGGTGGTAGTAGCAAGGTTGTTGTTGTTTTTTTTATTTATACGCTTATATCCTTGACGAATACTTGTAGACGTTTCAATTGAGAAAATGTTGACGGTTAAAAGATCATTTACATGAGACTTTTCCTTCTACAAACACATTTTCAAGCAGAAAATGATGTAAAGATTTCTTTGAATTTTATTAAAATAACAAAACTTTTTTAGGGATTAAAAATTATTTTCTATATATATATATATATATATATATATGTATTTGAAATCTAATGGTCTTTAAAGTTTTTTGCTTAAATCATTAAAATTGAAGACTTGAGCAGTTTTTCTTGACTTGATAAAGCCAAAGCCAGATCGGCTTTTATATATTTCGAGATTAATCATGAGCTAATACATGAGCTATTAAATCATAATTAATTTACACATAATTCGAAAAACTAATTTCTTGAGTAACCACTCAATAAAGTCAATAAAGTCTGCTTTAAGATCTTGGGCTTAGAATTTATTTCTATTTCAGCACTCTTCAGCTCGCTAACGTTTTAAACGGGGAGAGAGAGAGAGAGAGAGAGAGAGAGAGAGAGCTTCCTCCAATTGCTGAAAATTGGTAATTTGTGCCACTATTTAGGGAAAGCATTCACCATCTCACGGTGACGAATGTTTGACAATGTATATAACAATGTATTGTGAACATAAAATCGAAAAAAGACATAATGTAATTAATGCTTTAGGTGCTTGTATTTCCGAAAGATGGGCAGCGCTTTCGCGTCTACGACATGCAGAGTAACAATAACGACAATAACGAGTTTCCATTGAAATCACATAAACAAGATTGAGAATTTTAAAAATTTCTCGACAAAACTCGCTAAGTAATAGCACTTCGACATATCAAATTGGTAGGAAAAATTTGGTTCGGCTGGGGCAATTTCTTGAACCCCCTCTCTCATATAACCTTTCCTACTGAAACTGAAACTGAATCGTTATACGGTAAAAATACCTGATTTTCACTATTTCATGATGAAAGTTGATTCGTAATAGCAAATTGACAAAGAAATCATCCGTATCGAAATCATCCGGATCACGTAGGACTCTTGTCTGGATACTATCGCATATAAGAATTCTTAGGAAATATAAATTGTATGCCAAAACAAGCCTAATCACTAATGTTTTTATGAGGAAATTTTTTTCCCGGTAGCAATTTGACAAAGAAAAGAAGTGGACCAAATATGAATTGCATGGCTCTATTTCTTGGACGCTACCGCATAAAAAATTTCGCCCGTATAGTAGCTACTTAAGAAAAAGATGTAATTTTTATTATTCTATGATGAAAAAGTAGCAATTCAGCATAAATATTGGATCGCATAGGTCTATCTTGTGGACCCGAAAATCCCTTTTTTGGCCAGAAAGTTTCATTTCTAGTTTTTTGTGACGCAAACTGAGAGATAATGAAATGTTTAACAAATAAATTAAATTTGCAAAATTTGGATCACGTTGTGTGATGCTTCGGACTTTGTCCAATATGCGGGCTCCCATGAAGACTGTGCCATCGCATGATAATGATGTGGAATTTCTAGTGTATTATTATCAAAACAAGCGAATAACTGTACTAAGCGAAATGGTGTAGGGTATCGGGCTAATTACCCGACTATAATGTCCTTGCTTAGTTTTATATAAATTATTGATAAACAAAAAACTGAAGCGTATACGACTGCGCTCAAAAAGTAAGAGCAATTTAAAGCGGCTACGCCTGCACCTACTTTACATAATCTATGAAATTAGGTAAAATTAATTGATTTGATGATGGCTTTGTCTTAATATCCTTTTTAAATAAATTTGTTATCATATTTTCCTGTTCGACCTAAGTTCTAAGTTTAAGTCTAAACTAAAAACTTTACGTAAATGATTTTCTTATAATATTTATTAAATTTAGAATAATTTTTTTCTTTTTTCTCGCAAAGTTTTTGTTAACTCAGCGGCATAACAAGTTCTTTCAAACGACTGAGTCCTTGCGAAACGCCGCCAACCACTACTTTTATGGCAAAGTTTTTAAGCGCAACGAAAGGTTTTGATTAAAGTTAACGAGACCTTAGTTTTGCAAACAACGTATACAAAAAAAAAAAAAAAAAAGGAAATATATATATATATATATATATATATATATATATATATATATATATTCAAAGTATATATATATATAGAATATTTTGCCGTTTTTTAGCCGCTTTAATAAAAATTTGAAATAAATATAAGAAAAAGTTTTTCTTTTACGTTTTGATTTTTGCTTTCTGGTCTTTTTTTCCAAACAAAACTCAAACCAAGCATGTTAAATGCATTTTATACTAACTGCAAGAGCAACAACAGTAACACCAGCAACAACAAGTAAGATAAGAACAACGATGGCATCAATGTCTACTTATATGTATGAAATGCGCGATGATGTAAAACCATAAAATCGTCACTACAATTATTTCTGTACATTTCCGGCACAAAGAACAAAAAGGATACGAAGAACGAACTGGGGGACGAAGGAGAGCTGTGTGAGCCCGCGTGTCTATGTGTGCGTGCATGCGTGTATATATATATATATATGAATATGTGGGTGTGTTTGTGTGTAAGCGCGCGCGCGCGTGTGCGTTTGTGTGTGTGTGTGTGTGTGCAACCATGTTAACGGATTAAAGTTTAAATTAAATTTTTGTTATAGTTGTTGTTAGCGCATATTTATGCATAATCGTAATCATTATTCAGCGAGTTTCTAGGTTAGTTTCTCTGGTTATTAAAAGTTTTTCCATAATATCAAAATAGTTAAACTTTTTTCATTAATTTAATATTTAAGCTCTTCACATAAATTTCGGAATTTTTATTTTATTTTTATTTTCAAAAAAATGAAGTTTAGAAATCCCTTTGTTTTTATGCCTGCATCTCTTCATTTAAGCCAGACATAAAGATCTAATAAAAGATTTACGCCAATTGATTTTGTGATTCAGTTTTTTCTAAAAAAAAAAAAAAAAATAAAAAAAAAGATTACTAAACATCACAAAAGACAAACACAACATATTGCTTTACGACGTAAAGCACATTTTTACTTATCTTCTCTTCATTTCCACCCTCTCGCGCTCACATTCCCTCGCCTACCCACCCATGTAAGCTCTCAAAGTTTTTCTAAAATCCAACTAAATCAAATCAAGAAGAAGAAAAAAATAAAAAAACAGAAAATGGAAACCTGGACATACAATACACAATAAAGCCTAATCCAATGCAATTTATTTACCAATTTGTTGGCTTTTTTTCTCTTTCTACATGTTACTGGTCAAGAATTTGGCAGTTTCTCGTTTTTTTATTTTTTGTTTTCCGTTTTTTTTTTTTTTTTTTTTTTTTTTTGGGAACTATTATCATTAAACTTTACATACTGAGATACAAAAACACGGAGAGAAAAAATTTCGAATAATAATTTAAAACCTAATAACTGCGTAAGCTATGGTTGTCGGTTTACTCCACTTTTAGTTACGAATGAAATCGCCTTCGAAGCAAGCCTTCACGACGAATTCTCTTGCTCGCCGAAAGCGAAATCTAAATTACATATGATACGTGTACACAAAAATTTGCAGAGTCCTTTAAGCTGTAATCCGTTTTTGCACTAGATTTTTGTATTTTATTATTATTATTAATGCGATTATTGCGAATATGAAAAATTTATGTTTTCGCGCGTTTTGTGCGTGAATCGACTTAGCAGCCCTTAAGCAATAAATAGATAGTCCAAAGATGAGGCTTCTATCTCCTTGTTTCGATCATAAGTATTACAAGGGGCGCAAGGACGCAAGGGTCATCATCGGGCATCACGATAAATGTATGTGTACGTATTTTGTGGGCTATCTTATTGGCATACAGCTGGTTCTCTTGCCTGTCTAATAAGAAGATTACAATAGCCCGTGTTAGAGTTTAAAATATTCCAATTTAAATCTTACTATAAGTTGGAAAATTGGCGAACAAAACATCTCAAAAGTTAGGACAGAAGATAATTATTTAACATACATGTAAAATATCAATCAATTGATAAATCATTAAAAAGAAAACTCCACAACTCCGCTTACCTTCACACTAAACCCGAACACTCTTTCATGTGAGAGTTGATATGGCCCAAGAGTGTCTAGCTGTGTCTGCTTATGCCATGTGCTTTGGACTTTGGAACATAATTTTTTGAAATTGGATCTTAATTTAATTCCATGAACGCAACGGGTCTACTCATCCATGGCTTGCTGTCTTGCTGTCTTCCAACCAAAAATACATTTTACTGCAAGCCAATATTGGGTTAATCTAACAATCTACACCTAAGCATAATGTAGGAAAAATACCATACTTTCGCTATGTTCGTTACCGTACATGTCCCTCAGGAGATTCGTATAGTGATTAGAAAAATGTTCAAATCAAACGGTAGAGTAAAAATGTAGTTGAAATTACGCGTGACGCTTGCACTAAATGCATTCATTCACATACCCCTATATATACCCCTATATATATATATACATATATATAGATAACATAGATAAATACGCATATTAAAAAATTATATTCACTTGAGCTTAACGGAACTTGGCTGAAATGACCGTTACTGCCGATCGATTCGTTTGAATGGTTTCCCTTTTCTTAATTTCGTTCAGTGTCCTTGTATTACATTGACAAAGCTTTAGGTTAAATGTGCTTAACTTCTATTGCAGATATATCTATTCACATGCATGGCTACACTTGTGTAGCCTTATATGTATCCGTCCATATGCACTCCCTTTAGTAAATAATATTTTTTTTTTATCAAACATTGGTTTCTTGCACCTTACGCTGTCTTTTAAAACTCTAATGTGTGTATTGTACGTTGTTTACTTGAACTGACGTTTGATCTGAAGATACAATCGGTTTCCTTTTTGTAATTGTTGTTGTTATTCTTGTGCTTTAATACACACGCATTATTCTTCTACAACAATATTAAGTATTGAAATGGATAAATTGAGATAACAAAACGTAAAAAAACGAAGTAAAGGACAAATGATAAATATACATACGGCAGGTAGTTATAGAGTTGGTTATGGACCGTCTAGGGCCCATTGCTTGACTGGTCAATTGTTAGAGAAATTTAATGCAATTTTTGTGGACATTCTTTACTTACATGTGATTGCTTGACTACACACGCATGTGTGTAGTCGACTAGATGATGTTCGATTTTTTTTTCTTTTTTTTTCTTGATTCAATGACCATGAAAATGAAAAATACTAATATGTATGTAAAAAGAAATTTTAAAGATTTTATTCTAGAGAGGAGGCAAAAAAAATTTCTTTTCAAATATTCTTTATATAAAAGCGAATATTCTAAATAGTCTCCACCTCACCTCAATCATCGCGAGAGAGGGACATACGCAATGAGAAATGAATTCACTCGAAATATGTATGACTATGATTAGGAAGAAATTCCAAGTGCATTTTCTTCACAGATGCTTTCTTTTTTTTGCAACTTTACAATTATTCAAATTGCAAAAACAATAAACTGACAATTTATTGATCTATCGCAAATTGGGATCAATGTGTTTTTATTATGGAACATAAATTGGGAAAAAAATACCAAAAGCAAAGCCGACCGTTACATACATAAAGGCCCTGAACCCCGAAGAAGATAGCTCTGATTGCTGATTCGTAGTGTCTTAAGAAAAAATAAAGTTGTTTCTTGCGTATTGAACATTGAACGGAAGATGAACCCTAACCGCATGTGTAAAGCATAACATTTTCGCATAATAAGATGAAATTATTTATGCCAAAAAGGTGCTCAAAAGGTCGAGGTAAAAGCTAGTTAGTCCGGTACTGATGGATGGGCGGAAGGAATGGGGAGTGTTCCTTATTTATCCCACAGACACTCCACAGATGATTACATTAAAGAAATGCATGTGCTTACTTAACGGACGGGCTGATCCTCTATGCCTTGGGTCATACTACCTATGGAGTGCGCGAAGCTGCGTCCGATGACTCCTACAACGTATTCTTCTAACATATTAACAGAATGCTTCGTTTTTTCGTCTTTTAGAATTTTTCTGATTGTTTGTTTTTGTTTTTTTTTTTTGTTTTGTTGGTAAATTACGTCCTAAACACCACTGACTGTTTGTTTTTAGAGTTTTGCCATACATTCGAATCTATAAGAAGTGTATGTATAACAGCACAAATTTAATCATTTTTGTATAACTATCGCTCTTTTGAACAATTATATTTCATTTGTGATAATTTTTTGTTTTCTTAACTCTCACGTTCACGTTAAGGCAAAATTGTTGAACTAAAAGTAATAAAAAAAAAAAAAAAGAAAAAGATGCCTTTGGTTAGAATATTGAAAAAAAAAAAAAAAAGTTTCGACGCTGATAAAATGCTCGTTTAACTTGTTTAACAATTGTTTGGAAAATGTTTCATTTATTGTTGCTATATTTGTTGTTTTATTGTTATTTTGCTCTGTATTGAGTTTTTGCTAAAATTACCAAAGTTTGCATAAATTTTTGGTCGTTTCATGTGAATTGCTGGATACGTAAGTGTGTTTGTATGTATATGTATAAGTATCTATATATATATATATATATATATATATATATATATATATGTGTGTGTGTGTGTGTGTGTGTGTGTGTGTTTGTGTGTATGTATATATCTTTATTTCTGCTGTTATTCGAACAAATTGTCGAAATGCTTTCTGTATGTATGTGTAGTAGGAAGCGGCGACACACAATATAAACGTATATAATTCAATTAAAACGCTTTTGCATGTCAAGTAACAATTACATGCACGATTGTCACACATTGTCACCCATATACACACTCATTCAGACGGAAAAGCGTATAAACTTCACTTTAGATGGTGTTTTATAGGGCAGGGAGAGGGGGCCGGGGGGGCAAAAAAAAAGAAGCAAAACAACAAAACAAAACAAGTTAAACAGCTTGAGGCTCTAATAATAATACAACAACAAAAATAACAACGACACTTAAATAATCCTCTGGTATTTTCTATCAAATGACGAATAAAAAAAAAAAATGAGAAAAAAGAAAAAAGAAAAGGAGGGAGCAAAGCGGGTCGACGAGGAGAATTATTTTATATAACAAAACAAACTTTACTGTTCTGACTGACTATTCTCTGTAATACCGTAGGTACAAGTAGCTGGAATGCAAAAACTTTCTTTAATGCATGTATTATTTGTGTATGTATGCATGTGTGTGTGTGTGTGTGTGTGTGTATGTGTAAGCAAATGAATGAATTAATTTTTAAACCACAAAGTAGCTTTTGGCTAACTTAATTCGGTCTCTTTTATTTCTCCGTTCTAAGCACAGACAGTACCAGTTTAAAAATAAAGGAGACTTTTTTTCAAGAAATATTGGTGCTTTATTTTAATGTGTTGTAATGTTTATGTAAATGCTTTAAACACTAAAACACTAAAACACTAGCAAAGGTAAAGCCCGATAAGGTGATTTGAAAAATCCCAATTGTATGCTTTTCTTAATACTCCGACTTTTAGTTGAACTAACACCACCATTACTAACGCTCTTGTTGCAACAATTAATTATACCCTCTACAGATGATCGAGTATATTAGTTTTGCCGCTTCAGTTTGTCCTCATTTCAATTTCAATCTTCTTAAAAAGTTCGACTTCCCGAATTAAATTTTCCAATTTTAAGAAATTAAATCTAAGAAAAATGCAAATAGCCTTCACATTCTCAAGGACGGATTCATTTATCACTCGAGTATTTCATTAAGCACTTTATGCAAACAAACGTTACGCTATAATCTATATATTGAGCTCTCCATAAGTAAAGCTAGATCAGCCAGGTTTGGGTTTATTAAACGGCGATCCAAAGACTTGGACGATCCTTATATAACAAACAAAACTTGGCCAATGAAGATATGATTCCAAGCTTTTGGCTGTGTTTACATAATATCTACAACTTCATCTTAATATCGATTCTGCCTTATATGCCTGTCTTGTCCATCTCGCATCTAAATTAAGAAACCGTATCCTTAAAGCATTACACGATTCGTCAATTGAACAGAACATGCTCACTATTATCAGTTGCCAAGCTTTCGTGTAGTTGCAACGGTTTAGTGGTGCTCTTAGGTACTCCTAGCTGTGAGTGCGACTCCTTGTATCGATGATTCTTTCTTTGGTTTTTTATACATGAGTTTTGTTTATTATTATCTTTATTGTTATTATTATGATTACAGTTTAATCACATCAAAGAAATAGGTTTTCGAACGAAAAAGTACGATAGCACGATAGGCACCAGCAACTAACACTATTGGCTCTAGTTAAGTTATAATATGGAGCATGAATTTTTCATGTATAAATTAATTATAGTATAATTTTTGCTGCACTGAACTACTTGGCACGCTTTAGAACCGAATGATAATGGAAGAGGTTTTAAGACCAAGTTTTCTATGCTCTCGGAAATAGAAAGAAAAGAAGGCGTGGTGGATCTTTTCCTATTTTTATAGACTAAGGCTTGGTGTTTTGGGAGTGACTTATGACTAATGAGTTAACTATCCAGAAAACAAAGGTGTTCTGAGTTTATGTAGCACTGTACGCTTCAACATTAGCTTGCGTGCAAGAACTCGAATGTGTTCGCCAATTTTGTAGCCAATAGCTTCATTTTTACCCCTGGCAGAATCTTTACCAGAAACATGAGACAGCCGAACAGGTGGTCCACACTAAAATCGGGTCAAAATTTGATGCCGATCAAGAAGACATACACTCTAACACTAATAGGGTAAACTTGTATAAGCAGAATTTTGAAGTAAGAAATTCTATTCTCATCAAAGGATAACCGAAATCGATTATTACTGGCAAATATTTCTGGAACCTTAACATGCGTGCCTGCCGTGAAAGCTTAACATCTCGGGGTACAATAAAACAGGGGATGACAACACACCAGAACTTTCACTTATTGGCTAATTAGTCGCCAAGTGACAAATTTAAAGATATTCTCCCCTTCGGCGAGAGCAGAACCCATCGACAATATGCACAGATTTGCAATATGACCCCGGATTGATGAAATGCTGTTCCTGTGACTTAGATCTACCTCCACCTAGATCCCATAATCGGCACCCGATACTCGGATGTCAGAGAGCAGAGAAAGGAAAAAAAGCCACTGGTCAGACTTAATAGGTCCAATACAACCTACAAGAAACGCAGTCATAAGATAGAAAGCCCACCGACGAAGCTATGGAAAGTGGAACCACTCTATATTACGCACGTGGAGGCGTAACAATCTCTTCGGGCAGAGTGTGATCTATTATTAATGACAGCCCGACTGAAGCCAGTAGCACCTTGAAAATCAAAATTTTCGCAAAGAAATTTCGCAAAATACTTATTATTCTTAGGCGAAGCGGCGTATATTTTTTTGCATAGCTCACGTTGCCGCACTCTCTCTCTCTCTCTCTGTATTCTCTCTTCAACGTCTTTCTAGTCTTTACCTATTTTCTTCATAAAATATGAAAAATTGGATCTGGTCGCATTTAACAAAGAGTTGCTTCCCGTGAGAATCCTTGTATAGGGAGGAGTTCGTAAAAATGGATCTATGTAACCCAAGTTCGCTTCCGTTGATTTTTACTTCAAATTTCAATCATGAATCGATTTTCGTTATAAAATATTAAAGATTATAAAAAGGCATAAGTTTCCTTGGTCGGGTTATACTGGGGGTATCTGACAGATTGCACCGTCCGAACCAAATTTTTCCCATTAATTTGCTATGGCCAAGTACTCAGTGACATCTTTAGGAAATCTTTAAAGGAAGGCTTCGTGCGGATTGTGCTCGGAAAGCTGATCGGATCCAATCCATTTTCGAGACGATTCGTCCCTGGGCTAAAACACGTCAGTGGACCAATCCTCATCACAATATCTCAGGAATATGTGACTTGTAGTTTGAACCCAAGAATGAATAGGAAAAACGGACACACAAGCTTAAACCTTTTCAGATATAATGTTCAACCGGTCGGTGTATTAAAACGTACACCTATTCAAAATCTTTTTGAGATTTCACATAAATGTGCACAAACTGATTACAGCCTCCGACATAGAGTACAAAATCTACATCCCATAGTACTTTTAACATTTAACATTTAATCATAGTAATGTGACCAAAAAGTGTAAACAGCTTTCAAGTTAAATTGGGCAGGCATAGCGAATATCCAAAAAAAAATAATTTTCTTTTAAATTGGTAACACTATGACAGCCATCTGTGTCGAATTTCATACCATACGCGTCTTTAGCGTTTCAGCTGCGCTTGGCTTTGCACGACACAAAAAGTATTTTTTCCGTGTGTTTTTGTTGACCAAACGACTTTCAATCGATCATAGAATGCATTACTGCGGGAGATCAGACTTGCATTTTCGCGTACGACGCGGAAACACCTGACCAATCGAGCGAATATCGTGCAAAATGTGAGCTAAGACCGAAAAAGCGCGCCAAAGTCTCTCAAAAATCAAGGCGTTGTTAACAGATTTCTTCGGTTATCGTGATGTTCTACACACACACACACACAAGTTAACAAGCAATATTCTTTGAGTATTATACGTCGTTTGCGTGAAACTATTCGCGAGAAGAGGCCGGTATAGGAAAAAATTAAATTTGTCTCACATTTGGACCCCATAGTACAGTGGTTTCCAATCTGGGTGGCGCGATACTGTTGCAAGGGGGGGCATGTAGCTGTTTCCAAAATATCATTTTCAAATACAAACCAAAAAAGTTAAATAGGTGTCAAAAAAATGAATCAGCAGTAAACGTAATCCACAATCCTCGCCGCGGATTTTTGGTGTACAAATGCTAAAACATCCAATTCATACTCTTCTTCGAATCGAAATATCTCGCTATCGCGTTTGGAGCCGAGTACCGGTAGGGTGTGGAATCAAAAGATAAGCACTTGCAACATCCCGGTTATTCTCGTGCTTACTCGCGCCAAACTTCAGTAATTGTTTTGGTTTTTTCTTTTTGTTTTTTAAAGGGGGGCGCATTAATTTTTTTTTAAAAAGGAGGGCGCCGGTACAAAAAGGTTGGAAACCACTGCCATAGTATATTGATCTGGGCAGCAGACTACGAAAACAGTGACAAACCATGGTTGGTAGTGATCGGGCAGTAAAATATAAAAATTTTAAAAACTGATTTGATTTTTGATTGCAAAACTTCTTTTGAGTGCCCAACTGAATGGATATCTGCAGAAAGCTTCTTGTAAAGGCGCTCTAATGTTTAAGTATAGCATACTGAAGGTGACAACTCTGTCTTACTTGTGACCTTAAAATTTTATAAAATAATGGAACGTTTTCCCATTGAAAGCGAAAAGTACACTGTTTTGGTCTAATTTCTAAAGGCGTTTATGCTTATCGTATCCTCTGCTCTTAGTGATAATATCAACAGTGTAACGCTATTATAAGAGATTAAGTTGTTACGACTTAACTCACCGCTGGCTTTATCACGTAAAAAGGACAAAAAGAAACAGAAAAAGAAAAAGTCATATATTTTTTTAAACCATACTTAATAAGTAATCTTAGAAATGCTTTCAATAACAAATTTTAGCCTACCTTTCGAGTCCCAAAGTAAAATTAGTCTCTTTGTAAGATTTAATCCCAAATAATTCCAGTATTCTGTTAAACTTTTTTCAAAAAGCTGTAAAGTCTCCGTTATTGCTATTATTAGAGGCATGCATTCACAGGCATTCACAGAGGCACGCACATATGCAAAATGTATTACTAATTCTCGATTCATATGCAAATTTTCTTGTTATCATCATTGCAATGACTTTTTATATCTCCCATGCCAGTGGTAGACAGTCGTCAATCTGAAGGAGTGAAGAAGCAGATAAAAGCAAATGATACCTCCGAACAAATTTGTATATCAAGGTTTGTTTCATTGACAACGGTCATCATCATCATCATCATCATCATCAAAACATTACCATCGTCACCATCAAACACCATCATCATATCACCATCAGGGCACTATCAACACCATCACCATCTTAATGTGTTGTTTTTGTTCCCAGTGTCACTGCTATGAATGTTTGCTAAATATACATAAATACGTATACGTGTTTGTATGTGTATGTGTGTATGTGCATCTGTATGTGTATGTCCATTCCTTACCAATATTTGTTTGATTGTTCGTCGCTCTACACGTTCGCTATATGCCAGTTTATATATTCAATCTTTTACATTTTGGAAGAGAAAAAGAGAAATGGCCTCTTCCCGTTCATCTCTATTGTGCCTCTATTTGAGAATAGTTGAGAAAACATCTTTACTTGTCGTTTTGTGGTTTGACTTTTGCTAATCCGTTATGCTTCAGTATTTATATAGCATTCGTTCTCA
This sequence comes from Glossina austeni, assembly GCA_000688735.1. Classification (NCBI taxonomy): domain Eukaryota; kingdom Metazoa; phylum Arthropoda; class Insecta; order Diptera; family Glossinidae; genus Glossina; species Glossina austeni. The sequence continues at coordinate 905,991 of KK502404.1, read as the reverse complement.
GTCTCTCGTCCCTTTGTTCATTCGAACTTGTTTTTGCTGTTTTGACCTTTTACTGACAACTTTTTCTAAATTTTGTTTCCCGTTGTAACAGGACGCGCGGGAATTATTTCTGTTGTTTTACTTTTCTACTGATTGGTATGCAAAAAAAAATTTCATTTTCCAAGCAAAAAAAAAAAAAAAAAAAGGAAGCGCTTATGGGAAAAATTTTTAAGTTTCACATTTAAAACAACAGAGATTGCAATGATTTTTGATTATTGAAACTTTCACCTCAAAACTGTTAGAAGCGAACAGAACGATAGCAAAAGATCTATTTTTCCTATTTTTTGTTTTTTTTTTCATTTTCAATTTAAATATCCGATAAAAGTTTTTTGCATTAGTTAACAATAACCAGCTTAAGGTATGGCAATCAAATGTTACAAGAAAAAAAGTGAAGAAAAGTGAAGAAACACGAAAACGCTGTACATGCATGAATACATCATAAATTCAAATCATAATCTTCTTATTACAACAAATTTCTCTAACATTTTAGCTAAAGGCCAATTTGTATATGTTATATGTACGTGTGCGTATGTGTATGTGCGCATAATAAAAATCATCTCTCAGCAAAAGCTCTAGCATCATCAGCACACACCAGCCAAGCCAACAGCACTTGCATACCTTTCGACCCGAGATTGAGTATAATAAGTTTGTCATTGCATTGGCAACACGCTGAGATACATATTCAACGGAGATTCTATGAATTGTTTGCATGCTTGGTCTAACTAGCTCTCCTTCTTTTATCTCTTCCTCTGTCTGTTTCTCCGTTCGTCGCTCCGTCCTATTCATTACTAAGTCCGTCTATTTTGTTTTTTTTTTTTTTTTTTTAATTTTTTTTAACCGCTAATGTTGCTCCCACGAAAACGTCCAATAAAGGACGAGTTCGGAAGAGTTCTCTTTCGTTTACTTATAATTCCCAATTATAGAATTATACATCAAGCACCTATGCTATGTTACACTCATTCGTGGTCGTGGCGAATATTTGAAACGATTTAAACGATCTCTGACTATATAGACTAGATATACGCATATCTCTCGCGTCTTGTCGTAATCACGATTGGCGTCTTGCGATCACACATTAGGACTTCAATTTTTCCTCTTGTCACCGTAACTACGCAAGTTAGTTGAAATGGCTTATAAGTATTCGCCATAAATAGCGGAGATCCGATAAATTCTTATCTTCTTTCAGTATTGCACAGCAATGTACATGAATTTTCTTTGCTATTCAATTCAAAAGCTAAGAAGTTATGAATGAGGGGTTTTGTCAAACGCTATCAAATTTCAAAGATCGTATTAATGATTATCATTAATATCTAATTAAAGATTTTCCTTATCTCGATCTAAGCAGTTCGTGGGTGTTAAAAAATTCAATCTAAACCGAGTGTATACAACCTTTGCCCTGTGGCATATTTCCTTGGAGTGGTATCTGAAATTCTTCCTAGATTCAACTTTTCTTTCTTATTTGAAATATATACATACATACAAGTATATGCATATATATATATATTCTGTTTTTTATTTTAAAATTTTCAATTCCCAAATGTACGCTTTGCTCTTTTGGTTTCTGTTCCCTTAACGTTTGAAAGTTATGTAACGTTTTTGGAACGCTGTTAGTGTTGTTGGTGTTGAATAATGCGCATTATTGCACATTTTAGCACTTAATAAATCTTGTACCCAGCAAACGCGAAAAAACCATCATCTGAATACATTTAATGGGAAATGTGAAATACAGATAATATAATATTCCTCATGGAATATAAATTTCAATGCGTTATAAGATATTAAATGCGTTCATATATATATATATATATATATATATATATATATAAGAAAGGATATAAATATACTTAGGTGCAATAAAAAAAATGCTAACGAGTTTGTTTTTACACAATCATACATATTTAACATTTTTATGCAATAATTTCTTTTTAGTCTAATTCGTTCCATTCGTACCATTGCTTTGAAAAATAAAAAAGAAAATGAAAATTCAATTTGTCTTACTTTCCTAATAAACTGCTTTCAATGATAATAAAATCCAAAAGTAGTTTTTATCTGGGTTTCTGCCCTTACTTACTTACAAAAGTAAGAAAACTAAAAATAATTTGGCTTTAACCGGATCTATGTATGATATCGATATTCACAACTGTGTGTGTGTATGTGTGTGTGTGTATGATATATGACATTTCAATGCTAGATTGAGCGATATTTTTGTTTTTGTTTTTTCTATGACCAGCCCCACTTAGGGGATGCATCCTATACATGCGCGGACACGCTTGTGGTCAGAAAGGATTATAGGAAAAGAGAGGTGGGCAGAGAGAATAGTATTTGTGCGAATGTTCGATCTGAGAATGGCGATATCAGGTACGATTGGAAAGACCACCGTTCGTAGGTTGTTCCAAAGGCGGGCAGCGTGGAAGAGCCGCGGTAGTATGTTGTGCGGCATACAAGTAACTCCAGGGCGAAAAGGATCTAACTGGTGGGCAAAGCTCGTTCATCTCCGTAGAACACTTGCCCTGGATGTAGCTATACAGAAGAGCAAACAAGCCTACATTACGCCAATGCTAACGGATATCGAGAGTTTTGGACACACTTGCGTCGCTTATGTGCGTTCGTTTCACTTACCACAGTTATTGCTATAATGACTTTTCAAACCAAGGCCTTATATAGGAAGAGGTGGTCGAAAAGGTGGTCCGATCCGAACCGACTGCAATAGCATGCGGCTCGGCCAAAACATGTCAATGCACCGAATTTCATTAAAATAGGTCAAAAATGGCGACCTTTACGTTGAACACAATAGAAAACAAACGCACAAGCGGAGAGACAAACTTAAGTATAATATAAAAGACCGATCTATCTCAAGTCGCTTACATGTCCACAAATTTAGGGTAGGGTGTAGGGTATAAAAACTGATACTTTTAGTTCAGTTTAGATCGGTTTTATTCATTTTTCAAATTTCCTGATTTTCGGCCTTCATCTGATTAGAACATTAAAAACATTTTAAATCCAAGTTTAGCTTCGCAAAGCCTTAACATCGGAATTTAAGCAGATTACGCTATTCACGGTTATCAAAATTATACATCATTTTCAGAATCCCTAATGCGTACTTCTGAGCATTGCAGACCTAGCAATGTGATGATAAAAAAGAGAGAGAATCGTATGACAGCAATAGCTTCGGTAATCACTAATAACTTATTTCAAAATTTTTTAATTAACAAAAACAAATATTTTTGAACATCTACATATGCTACGTTTCATTACCTTCACCGCTTCACATTCGCATTCGTTGTATGCCTTTTACAGATATCAGGTATGAAGTATTCAAACAACAAAGTCAGATAAGTGGTCCTTATAAGCTGTTTAGGAGGATTACGAGTTCCTTTCCCAAATTGTTCCGTCAGGCCCGGAACTAAAAATTTTGAAAAGCTACAAGACTCTGGCTACATAATGCATGCGTCGAAATACATATGTCGCAAGAACTATTTCAGTGACACGCTTGCTGCAAACAGACAACCTGCAGTTGTTATTACTCTGGTATGGATTTTCATATACATTACAGGCAAGCTGAGTCGACTATGTTCAATCTACAATTGATCTGGTAACTGAATTTTGATCTCTACTAAAATAACTTATGTATGGCACTACAGCAACTTTTGTGTTATTTTTCACAATGATTTAATTGATTTTTCTTTCACCTTTGACTGCCTAACGAAGTATAAATTGAACTAATCATTACAATAGTGTTGTAGTGACTCGAAACTTGAAACTCATTCCGATAAACACACTAAACCCACTATAAACCTTACTCTGAAAGTGTACTATCTTACAGAGATAAGCACACAAACCCAAGCAAACACTCTCGCTCCAGTGACAGTGACAGTTTATTTGCGTGACATTAGAAAATATTTGCGGTTAAACTATATGTGGTGAAGGTTTGTTGTTATTCTTATCATTCTTTTTCATGCCCAACACCATCTAAACAGGATGTACTAAGTTTATGCTGTTGTTTATGCGGATATATGTAATACATAGAACGACTTTAGATTGAATCACCTTCGATTAAATCCATCGATGTGGTGGCATTTTTCTCCATCGATTTCAACTTGTCCGTCCGTCTACCTATCTAATGTGAGTGCATGGATTTTTATGTGCAACTTAGGAGTAGTAAATTTTGAAATATTTTGATGAAATTTTGTACATTAACACGTTCTCCAAGTCCAAGAACGAAGCCTGATGTAAATAGATTGGATGGAATCTCTAATTTTACTATTTTGAAAAGTATTCCATAATAGTATAACAATTTGATGTACAAGATTAGCCTATAAAAATTTGGACCATGTTGGTTAAATTTTTGGATACCACACCAAAGGCAAGCATGACTTTACATTCATACAATGAATATATATATGAAAAATTGTATGAGCGAAACGGCGCAGTGTATTCAATGATAGGTTTTGCCCGTTTACAATGTTTTTACTTTTTTCCTAAATAACAACAACAGCAACAGCAACAGCAACACCAATAGCAGAAACTTATTTATTTGTGACATTATCTCACTGATTACTGCATACTAAAGGCATACCCGACACAGCGAAAATAACGGCAAGTTACAAACGGTTTTGAACGAATACTTTTATACCCAATTTTAGCTGTAGAGAAAATCTTCGAATATTCGATAATTCGAATTTATAGATAAAAGTCGACTTGCCTTTGAGTAGTGTTTTAGGTAACTAACAACTAACCCCACGGACTGAACTAACACTAAGAGAACTTACAACGGAGAAATAACTATAACTACAGGATTTTTGTTTGCTCAAAACAGAGGTAGAATCTACGATACGATGTTAGACTCGGGATGTTTTCATGAAATTTGAACGGATCTAATGGATTTTTGTTCAAATTAAAGATTTTACATTGCCCACGCATCAGTTGACTGTCCAATTTGAGACGGGTATAGCTTGATAAGGAAAATGTAGAGTAAACTTCAATGCGTGCAGGAAAGGTTTGCGATTGTAACTTATCAGGCAACAAAAGGGTTTCTTTTCTCTATAAATCTTAGTCGATTTTCGGTGATTATACGCTTGCATCACTTGCAGCACTTGAGATAGACCCCAGTTTCTTTTATTATACCGATCGATTGGAAATCACTTGCTGAATCGATATAAGCTTGTCCGTCCATCTGTCCCTCTGTATCTCTTGTACTCTTGTGTGTCAACCTACAACCTGCTCGAAATTTTCATATACCCAAGGGCGAACCGCTTCCGACCACTTAACATAAAAGATCGTATTTTGAAAAGTTGTTATATGAATAACTGTATTACGCGAAACGGTGTAGAATATTTAATGATTGGTCGTGATTTGTTTTTCAATTGAACATAACATGGTAGGGATAAGAAGAGAACTTGGAGCGAACTTTGCTCTTCTTGACAAGCTTTCGAAGCCTTACTCATTATATCAATAGTCGGATGTACGCACAGACAGATACGGTCCAATCGACTTCACATCATTTTATAATATTTGATAAACTCGATTGAAATGCAAACGACGTATAGTTTGCTGTTTGCTTTTCTTCTTTTCTGGTATTATTATTATTATTATTATTATTATTATTATTATTATTATTATTATATATTGTATTCAATGGCTTTCAGTTTCTTTTAAAATGTAGTAACTTTTAAAGTGTGGTTTCAATCTGAGTTGTGTACTCGCTCCAGAATACCTGATTCGATCAAGTCATTTAGCTTTTGTTCTATTTTTGTTTTCCAAACGAATGGCTTGGCATTTCGATCAACGTAATTTTTGTGCTATTCTAGTGATCACTAATCAGTGACCTTCTTGTGACTCGATTTTGTTTACTTAAAGTAACTCAGAATGAGAGGCTCTGACAAATTAGCGAGCAAGCATATCTCATAATCTGTTTCGTGATTTTGGCATCGGACTCACAACATTTATTGATCATACTTCATGCACCTTAGTCTTCGTCGTGTACGTACATTTTTGCAAACCTAGTATGCCCTAGAAGGTGAGATAGAGAAGAAAAGGAGAAAAATAGAAATTGCTTAAAAAAAAACAACAACAATCACCGTAGATGATAGTAGATGATACTGTGTTTTGTTTTGTTTTGCTTCTTTTTTTTTTTTGTTTTTTTTTTTCTTTATTTCTTAGATAATGGTAATGTTGGTAGGAAGTTCCTAGAGATTGTTTTTGTGGCTTAAATGAAATTTATTTTGCAGTTATATAAAGAAGAAGAACACTCTTTAGTAGAAGCATAAAAGAATTAAATTTTTAAAACTAATAAAATTTCTTTAAATTATCTTTGGAAAACATTTCAAATTAAAAGGAAACCAAGCTTTTAATATTAAAAGTAAACTAAGTGGAAAGTAATTTTTTTGAGGAAAAGAGAAAAAAATATTGCATAAAAAAATATTTCTTAAAAGCCCAACAATTAAAATCATCGCAATCATCATCAACATCATCAGGTAATTGCTGGAAATTTACTGTATCTAATGGTTAGTGCTTTACAAATTTTCCTTCGGCCGAAAAAAGGAAATGATAACAACAGCAACAACAAAAATAATAATAATAACAATAAGCCAGGAAAGTAAAGAAAGCACAGCTAGTGCCAATTATCAGAGGAAATGTGTACAAGAAAACTTTACGTTTTTAATTTTAATGATGCAACAAACTGTTGGCGTCTTAACGCCTCTTTGAACAAATGCACACACGTGTATATGCCACAGAAGACAACCAAACAAACACCTACACATAGCACGACTAAACGGCTCCTGCCTGCCTTCACCGCACTCTCTCTTACTTCTTCGCTTCTTATATAAATTGCAGGCATATTTTTCAATGTTGACTTTTTTGGCATCGCTTCGGAAGCGTATATGTATGGCCGTTTATGTGTGTGTGTGTGTATGTGTATGTGTATGTTTTTTTTTTTTCTTTTATAAAACACTTGAGTAAATGGGCTTTTAACCATTTTCTTGTGCCATTCATATTAGAGTTTTACACAAAAAAGGACATTTCCTTTTATCACTCTATTGCAGGCATTTGGGTGACGAAACGAAAAAACCAAATAAAGTAAATTTTGTCATTTATTCATTCATTCATTCATTCATTCATTCATGTCCACAAAAAAGAAAAAATAATAATAAAGATTTTCAAACAATTTTCACTGCGCTTGCATAGCGCACATGAATAAACCTGAAATTTAAATCCAAAAATATTAATTTCTTATCCTTATTATGTTCACATTCAAGCCGTCTGAAATTGTTGTACCATAATATCGCGTCTTTGTATAATTTCGTGGCGAAGAATTTCGCAATTTTTCCCCATCCCCATGCGGTTAATCATATTGAGCTTTTAAAAACGTAATCATCGCGCGAAATCCGTAACATATTCCGCTTTTTTATATCGAAAAAGTCAACAAATCTCCGCAGTTTAGGAGAAGAACAGCATGCGCCATGAATAAAGAAAATCCCATAAGTTAAGGGTTCCATGAAAAATAATTTGCAAAATTTCGTCTCAAGGCAACTTTTCCCTTCAAAATGTTCTTAAATCCAAACTTGGTCACGTTCATCTGTCTGATGGCAACTGATCGATGGAAAACCCGATTATGTACTGCTGTTAATTTACTACTGCGTTCAAAAAATAAGGACAACTTTCATTTTAAAGATCAATATCAATATTTTTCTTTTGTCGATTCAAAACAATTGTCATTAAAATCTCATCGAACTTTCATCTCATCTATTCCTAAGTTGGAATGTTATATATTTCGAATTCGTGCACGGCCTTGATCAGTTATTACGTTTTAATTTGTTTATGCTAAATATTTGATTTGTATTCAAATTTTGTACTTCGTACAAACTTCGAATAGATTCATAGCTTGTAAAGAACTTATCAAATGAGGAACTGCGGTCACTATTCGAAAAGAAGTTGGCACAATTTCTTAACGCATCGCCATCACAAATTGTTTTCTCGGTTCAGCTCTTCCCTTCTAATTGTCTGACTGTGAGTCACATGCACATTTTGCGAAAGACATTAATTTCGATATTATAACCGATAATTCTAGGGTGAAAACATTTACAATAAAATAGAAAAGAGGTCCAATCGGAACTATTTTCAAGGGCGTTGATTCTTAGCCCAAATCACGTCAGCATACCAAATATTATCAAAATATCTCATAAATTGGTAACTGTAGATTGAACGCGAGAAACCAAGACGGACAGGCGGACAGCCAAGCTTAATATAGTGAGAGCCCAATCTATCTCAAGTCCTTCTGGGTTTTGTATACATCTGCGAGAGTTTAATAAACCCTTGTACCACAAACGGTGGTTTAGTCCTGCAGAGTAACGACTCTGCATAACCACACAAGAGAAGTGGTCTGCAGAAGGCATCAAATCACAACTACTTGCAGGCCATTTGCTCCATTCACGATCACGTAATCTCTTATTCTCATTTTCAGTGTACTAAGCTCTAAGATGAAAATGAGACTCGCAAGAGAAAAATTATTTTGACACAAAAAATTTGGGTAATTTTCAAACGTTGTTGAAACGTATATCCTTCCTTGGTAGAATACAATCCTTTCTTAATTCAGGCAATACTGATATATGCGACCTATGGTCGCAATCCTACAATCCCTTTTGAAAAACCCTATAAACTTGTCGTCCTATGTGTCATATGCTAAAAGCGATCAGAATCTTCAAAGAAAGTAAATATTTTTTTGATAAGCATAAAGTCCTTAGTTGGCTTAAACGTTCTAAATCATTTTTATTCTGTTGGGTTTTTAAGCATAAACATTTTTCTTTTACAACAAGCAATCAAGTGGTTTTGGGTACAAAACTTTAATCATTTCTAAGATTTTAAAGTTGGAAAGTTATGCAGATATATTAAGCTATTTGAGTTAAGTTCGATGAAAAGTTAACAAGACATTCTAAGAAGCGAACTCAATTAGCCAAATGCGTTAAAGCACTTTTATTGAAAAATAGAGCGAATTATTGCCTTTGAAAACATTTAATCGCTTAATATTGAGATTAGGACCGATCACTCCCATCACTCCAACTTAACTGATCAAAGTCCAAGAAATCTTGAATTTTGATATGGCAATGCTGAGGTTAAAAGTTACTCGGCCCTGACACCAGTAGTGACACCAATCGACCAAAGACACAACCATCTGGCAGATTGAAATTTACTCAGCGAGATTTCACAGCATGTGCGTATATTTTGAGCACAGCTCATGGTCAATGAACGTCACAGTTCATTGATTGATTCGTATATATATTATTGCAGACTTGATTCCATTAACATCAACAGTGAGGACATGAATCCCTTTCACATCCGTAATGAGTAGCCGATGTAAGCATCAATCGCTCTATGAATTGCCTAAGAATTTCTTAACCTTTTTCGACAGAAAAACTCCTTTCGATCATATCTCGATGAATAACGAGAATAGTGAAAAATGTCGGCATAAATTTCAGTTTTTATATAATGTCCAGCAATCCAAGCGCTTGAAACTTGGGAGTGTGAAGAAATAAATGCGAAAAAGCAAACAAAAAAAAAGAATTTCTCTCCGAAGTTATGCATAGGAACAGTACTTCTTGGACCTAAATGGTGATGGGTGTTTTATCTTCAACCTAAAGCGAATAGAGCGTATAAAGCTCCCAACTAATGGTTTGCTTTTCATCTCATGCTTTTTTTTTTTTATTTTTGTTTCCTTTATGTTGAATTTCCTTCAACTCTAAGCACTTTACCTAAGTGTTGTCTCGAACAAGCGAAATAATACAAAAATAAGTGAAACATATTTAAATACTGCAAGGAGAACTTGTCTCCGGACATGGCAGCCGGCCGTTCTTGTCATTACTGATTCTTTGCCATCTTTTGTGTACGAAAAGTACTCGGCACTTCTACTATGGTGTTGTGTACAGATGTACATATGTCATGTGACTTCCGCCTTCCTTCCTTTTTTTTTGTGTGATGTCTTCCTTTACACTTTCTTGTTAATTTACAGAATAAAATCAATTAAAAAAGATTTGAAAAAAGATTCTATTAATTTTTCTTTTTTTCTTCCTTTTTCTAATAGGTGTTTGAATAAGTTTGAAAAAATTGAAATTGCATTCAGAATGAGGACGTTCGCTTTAAAAAGCAAAGGGAAAATTATTTCACTCTAATGGCAAAGAAAATTTATATTTAAAGATTTCTTCATAAATGATATTTTCAAGATTTTCTCTGCTTCTGTTTTACTCGTGCAGATGCATTCAATAATTTAAATTAATTTCTCTGACTTTTTGTGTTCTTTCCTAAGGCCTTGAAATTTTTTTACATACATTATCTATAAACTGTCGGCAATTAAATATATTGCATCATATTGTAGTTACTTTTCAAGTGCATTGTAAACATTCTCTAATCAATTTTCTCAACATACTCACACTCCTTCTCTCTTCTACTTCTGATGCTTTTCACTTAAACTTATATGTACTCGCATATAACAAATAAGTATTTGAAAACGCTTTTCTTATACAAATGCATACGCACACACACACACACACACACACACACGCACACATAGATGAATATTCGTATCAAAATTTTGTACAAGTATTGAGAGCAAAAGCTAATATACAACCAATATACTAAAAGAAAACATAACACACACACGCGCACGCACACACACACAAACACAAACACAAACACAAACACACACACACACAAACACTACGCGCATTACCTCCAGAGTAATAATGCCAGAGAATTTATATACTCTGGAGAAAAGCAGAAAACAAGCAAGCAAGCAAGCAAGCAATAGAAAATCACAGGATCAAACAGTCAAGAGTGCAGCAATTGAAAAGTTAAGTATTCGTCTACACTTGACGAAGGAAATGAAAACGTTACGAAAGTGCAGTAATTAGCAAAGTGAACACCAAATGCAACGTTTTTTCTCCATCTAGTCTAGTGTGTATAAATCAATGTTTAAAGTGTTGGCAACGGGTTAATGAAGAAAATTTAACTGAGTAAAAGTAAACAAGAACGCTCGCGCTTATTTATAGCGCCCAAGCACGGTCACAGATATACACACATATACACTCGCATTGGCACTCACGAAGTCAGTCATTATTGCACCACTTATTATCGATGATATATACGACAAGTGTATAACGCTTACTCTAATACTTGATTTTCTTCATCCCAATGCCTTAACTAAAATATCTAATTAATGTTAATAATGATTTTTGTGCGTACATTAGCTTATGGTAGAATCGTATTTTACTTTTATCTTTCTCTCTCTCGCTCTCTCTCTCTCTCTCTCTCTCTCTCTCTCTCTCTCTCTCTCTGCCTCTTTTGGTAAAAGCCCTACATATTAAATTTTAATAAAGTCGACACTAGACCAGTAGACCGGTAATAAAAACAAAAAGTTTAACTTCCTTTTCTTCTCGCTCGGAATTACATTAGTTTTGAACTTTTGCTACTGTTGCAAATCTTAAGAGATTTATGCAGTTCGTCGTAAAAAAAAAAAATTATAAAATACATTGTCTTCACAAACCCGAAAACACATCTTAATGAAACTAACATTAATGACCACAGTCAGGAGTAAAATTGTAGCGAACATTGTCTAGTGGCCAAAGTTCCCGATTAATCGAAAAAAAATTTCACAAATTTTTTTAAAAATTAATATTGAAATTAAAAAAAAAAAAATTGCGAACAATGAAGGAAGTAACATAGGTCTCTTGGCATGATATAGTCGCATTTACACGCTCCCAAGCAAATGTAAAAAAATTGCGATATTTCGACATATCGAGATCAATCAAGAAGGCACTCACTTTGTTCCTACTTCTTTAAATATCAAGTTTAAAAACAAATTTAAACTTTAAAAGTAAAGAAAAAAAGTGGTTTTTCTTTGAGCAGACACTCAGGTAATACTCTGATCTCTCTACGCAAGATGCCGCTGGTAGTTTGGAAAAATTTAAACTAGAGTAGACCATAAAAAAAAAAAAATTGATTAGAAAGAATTTTAGGTAGAGATTGGAAAATATAAAAAAACATTCCAAAATTTTTCCATTACTAGAACCAGAAATATGTGAAGCGATCACGAAACAATTGTGTTCCAAATTATTGATAATCTGTGGCGTCTTGAGTTTAAACAATAGCAAAAGCAAGTGCTTTCAAGTCGGGAGAAACTGCAAACATATGTTTCAATTGGGGGGAATATTTCTCCTTAAATTTGCAAATGAAACTTTTACTTAAGAGCGGATCGAACACTTTTTCTCTGATCTGTAAACGTGGAGAAGAGATCTCTAAGGAAAGCGTTAAATATTTTAGCTTAATTCTTACGATCTTGAGAGGGACGTAAGGACAATTCGATACTGATGACATCATAAGGATACGCGTACTTTATGTTGACTTGTGTAGTCAGTGGTCGAAGGAAAATATTTTTGCTTCAATTCTTGCGGTGAAAAGGCAATCATGATCGTCTTTAAGAATTCATATGATGTTCAAATCAATGTAAGACAATATTTCAACTTGTTACTGGATAAAAACTAAATGTTGATTAAAATCATGGCGAAAGTCATACCGAATATTTTTTAGCATGCGTTAGAAATCGGATAGAGTAACTAGAAAAAGTAATCCACCTTCAGCGTCTTTATAATATTGAAAACCATTTAAAAATGTAACGATTACAAAAATCATTTAATAAGAATCGGAGAAGGGAAATCAACTTGTCTGAATGGCTTGACTGAAAAAAATGGCGCTTTAACAACTAAGATAGCTGCCCTCCGTGCAGCAACTAGCTGAACTAGACAAAACATAGGCCAATTTTGATACCGCATGTGTGTGTGAATGTTAAGCTTCAGGTCCTTTATATAACACTTCACTTCACTTCACTTAACATTTCACAGAAACAAAATAGTCCTATACGCCTGAGTGCCCGAGTAGGTCGTGGATTCAACTCTCAAGTGCTATCAATAAAGCCGATGATAGCCTTTATTTCTCTTATAATAATAATGAAAAAGCTCTATACTGTAGTTGGCGACTCTAGTGTGAAAACCAACACGAGCAACGATTTTGGTCCCACACATAGATCTAAGTTTGTTCCAGTATAATGCGTGTAGTAGTGCTAGAATAAGATTAGTTTCACATCTACTCGTATCTTAGATTTATAACTAAAAATTTTGTTTTTTTTGTTTGTTTATCTAGATTGTTTTTAAAAAATGTTCGTACTTTGCTTTGTTAGAGACCATGAAAATTTGTGCTGCTCCGATAGAAAATAATGGGGCCTTTGCCTATTCTTGGGTCCGAAAGTCAAGCGTTCAATAACAATTTTCCTCGAAAGAATTGAATAATCAATTTTAAGATAGTATCTCCTCTTCCCAGCCACGAAACCGCCATCAATAATCACTGGTCAATTAGCGATTCACTTCGTAAACGCGTACATGCTCCCCCACTCCGGATATGATCCCTGAACACGCTGTCACGCTTAGGAAACTGTATGAATAGAATGAGAGTGGAAACGGAAGTAAGGTTTATATACATTCGCCTGGAAAGTGAAAATATTTGGAACGACAACAAAGACCACTGCAGGTAGATTTTGTTGAAGATGGTGCAAGATGGTTGAATACGAGCGAATGAGAAGCGAATTGATTAGAATTCGCTCTGGAGATGCTTAGATGTAAGCACACCATAGTTCAGAGTGTACCGATGCTCAACTGGATCCCGAATTCTGGAAATGTTGTCGTCACGTACAAGCATCTAAGCACTTGTGCCGTCATGTAGCCTCTTCGTGAATGCTTTTTTAAGAATCTGGGCAAATTTCATTTTTCACGTAATGCATGCCAGCAATGAACGACAATTGCTTAAATTTGGTTGGACAAGAATTTCATTTACAATAACTCGATTAATTTTGCCGCCGTTCTCCATATGCTTTGTACTACTGCACTACTCGAGCCCTGACATGTGAATTGTTTTCAAACTGAAAGAGAAAAAGAAAATTGAAAGGGATCAAGGCTGAAAATCCGATCCCGACAAAAGGGGAACTATTTTTCTATCTTAAAGAAGGATAGGAATTAAGGCGTTGGCACTATATTCGTTCTGTCCAGAAGGAAGATCATACAAAGTATATATATAATCTTAGTCACTATCAAGTTCGTGCTTGAGTGCTTGCAACGCCAATAAGGAAGCTTCGGACACACCACAAGGTACATATACTCTTGATTAGCATCAAATTCCGTATCGATTCAAGCATGTCTGTCTGTAAATCGACTTGAAATTTGGCAAAATGATTGGAAGTTCTTGCACATAGATTCCTACTACCGAAAATGAGCCAAACCGATCAAAGGGCATACGTTCACAGTTCGACATAAACTTGGAATCGCGTTGCCTTGAAGAACACAAAGAAAAAATTTCACGCAATCCTACACTGTCTGCGCAGAAATGCAAAAAACTCGGCCACCCCCACCTGATATAATGGAACGTCACAAGTTCTTAACTTTTTGGACTTTTTCTTTACGTAATACGTAATAGAGTGTAAAAGATTCGGCATAAATCGAATATAATTTTCTTACTTTTTAACGGTTCACTTAATGCTATTACGGTTTCGTTAAGCACAAAATTATGGCTCGAGAGATATTTTATAGGGTCTCTGACGACGACATTATCATCACATTGATGGTGCGAATACAAGAAACGCTATCCACTATGAATGAATTGCTTATGTATTTTATATTTATAATAGAATTTTTCAATAAACTTGGAATAAAAAGAGAAAATTGTAAAGTGTTTTTTTTTTCCTTTACACTGATAAATTCAAATATTAAGAAGTGATATAGTTTTTCGGTGTTACGAGAGAGAGAACAAATTTGAAGAAATTCTTTTACACTTTTCTTCTCCGGTGTTAGTAAAATCTAAAATTACCACAATTTCCAGTCGGTCTCAAAGAAAAAAAAAAAAGAAAAGAAAAACAACATACTCTAGAGACCTTTTATGCAATCACAAATTCGTGTACACATTAAAAATATAAACGTGCATACACAAGCACACGCGTTAATATCACCATCTACGAAATATGAGACTTGAAAAGTGCAACTAACTCTGGCTGCTGCTGTTGCTGCTGCTGCTGCTGGCGGCAATGGCAGCATCTTGGAAATCTAAAAACACCACATGCACCATTGTCATGTTAAATATATAGAATAAGAAGCGAGCAAAACAAAAAAGAAAAAGAAAACGAAAACGAAAACGAAAAAAGAAAACAAAACGACAAAAAAGGAGAAAAGGAGACAGGGATGAAGTGTACTCCAACAATAGATGAATAGGAAAACTTGTAACCGGAAGTGTATTTAAAAGTTGTTGTCCTTTGTCCTTCTGTTTCATACTTTTTCTGCTTTTTTTTTCTTTTACGAAACCAAGCCGAAAGCTTACTGTTACTGTCCTTATTATGTGTGTGCGAACGTGTACGTGTTATTTTTTAAACACTGTAGCCGAGAAGTGGCAACAAGCAGCAAGAACATCTGGCTGGCATGTAACAAAAGATGAGTAGTAGCAAAAACAACAACAACAACAACGGCGCCTATAAGCGCTACTGAAACATGCACATCAAGTGACTTTATAATAGCTAAAGGCTTCGTAAACAAAACGTGTGAAGGGCATCCAAGTCTATGATGAAGTTCATAGTTTTGCAAATGTTATATAAAATGAAAAAATAAAAGAAATTATAACAACAACAGCAAATCTTTTGTAATTGTTTTCAAACAAACAAGAATAAACTGACCAAACCCAGGGTGCGAGTTTCAACAACAAAAAAATACAAAATAAATTATATAAAAAGGAAGAAAAAGCAAAAAAAAAAAAAAATAAATTAAGAAACAAATACAAAATATTTAAGAGGAACGAAATGGTTCATGTTGACCAAACCGCAACCATGTATTTTATTTCAAGTGAAATGTTCTTTTGTGGGGACAGTGGCCTACCCGCACACACACACACACACACACTTGAACAAATCTTCGCTCTGATCGTTTATATATCCAGGAATTTATGTTAGTTTGCAATAAGCATAAAAAAAAGTTCTTTATTAGTACTTTCTTTAGTCGTGACATTCACTGTATGAGCTGTTCGCTCTTAAAAAGTAACGGTGTCATATGTCCGGCAATGGTAGAACAGGCCAACACTTAATCACTGTAATGCCAACCGCACTTGTGTAAAAGAAGTCATGCAGCTGCAGTTAACCAGCCCAGCAACACCTACTTCATGAAACCGACATTTACACATCCGCATCATATGACCGGTATTCATCTGAAAGCGTAACATACGGTGCGTCACTTATAAGCAAGCAAAAGAAAATCAAAGAAAAAAGAAACGATATTAAAACCACAAAAATTGAAGAATTTTTAAAAAATTTCCCCTAAAAAATTTACAAAAGAAATTCACATGAAATAAAAAAAGAAGAATGAATTCATTTAATTATATCGTCTTGATTGTTATTAATTCAACTCTAGCGCTTCGGCTAATAATAAAATAAATATAGTTGATGGGCCCTGCCTTTCAGTCCATGTATTTCTTTATACTTATGCGACTATTGTATTTTGTTGTTAAGCACGTGTTAAATATAAAAATTTTTATGTCCTATGTACCGCAAGCAACATGAATGCAAATTAATTAATTAATCATAAAATGAATTATGAATAAAATATTTAATAAGCTTTTTACAAATAATTTAATCATTAATCGCCAACACACCTAGAACAACTCGGACAAGTGATTTTTTTATTTTTTCAATATTCATGAAAAATAATCTTATGAATGAATGAAAATGATTATGAATCCGGTTTCATGGGTCAGGAAATTTTTCTTCCTCCTCCGACCGAGTTAATGTCTTTAAACAGTTAATTCGTTAAATGTCCTCAGTACCGATGGAGTCACCAAAGCTAGGAATAGCTTGACGCTTTGCATACCTTTTTGCTTGGCACAATCTTTATACACCTCAGATATATGAAAATATTTTATTGCAATTCTTCTCCTTAATCGTCATTTGAGTATTTTTTCATCCTCATTTTTTTTTTTATTTTTCTGAGCATTCAGTATAGCTAAAGTATGCTCTGCCGCACTGAGGATATAAACGAGATTTTCCGACTTCATAGTCTTCCTTTTTAACTACTTGGCTCTGCATATGTCATAGAAGGGCTTATTTGAAAAATTGAACTCAGCTTCGAAAGAAAGAACCATCAAAAAGCGACAACATAACTCCAGGATACGAAAAGAAAAGTTACCAAAGACCGCAAGGAAGAAGCAAGAAAATAACGCTACAGGGTTCGATAGGCTAATCGCACATATTATTAATCACCCTAAACGCTATTCTATCGGTTTCTTAAGTGCAAGCAAGTGATTTCTTACCGCTTCCTAATATTACAAGCGAGTTCTTACCGGTTGTTGTTGCACCAAGCGAGAGATTTATTTTTTATTATGTCAAGCGAGAGTTTGCCACACCCCTAAGGTAGTTTCGAAGGCTGCCCAAACTATATATATTCTTGGTCAGCATCAAATTCTAAATCGATGTAAGCATCTACGTCTGTCCGTGTGTCCGTTTGTGTAATGTCTGTTGCTAAGATTCCCCTGGCTGCAAAAATTAAACTATCGACTTGAAATTTGACAAAAGCATTGGAAGTTCTTATAGGCGGGTTGGTATTCAAAACGAGTCAAATGGATTGAAGGATACGCCTACAGTATGACGTAAACTGACAACACCTCTATTTTTCAAAAGAAATAAAAAGTTGGTTTTCTTATACCTGCACAAGAAGGGACGAAATTAACCTCGCCTACCCAATTTAACAGAGCATCAAAATTGAATTTTTTTTTTTTTTTCAATATCTTTGTAACACGCAGAAGCAAGATTCAAAAACCCGCTTAAGTATAAATATGCTCTGGGCTGTTTCAAATTTAGAATGCACCTAAGCATGTCCGTCTGTTCGTCTGTCCATCCATCCGTTTGTTAGTCCGTTCATTCGTCCGTCTACCAAGCTGTACAGTATCTGTGGTACACATTCTCCTGTTAACAAAAAAATGGGAGATTCCGCTTACAAATGTGCAAAAAGATTTGAAAATGGCTCAAGCAGGTCAAAGAACACGCCTATAACGCTCACACCTCCATACTACAAAAACTTAGAACACCTTTGCTTTCCGCATCTTTTGCTCATTGCTCATAGACTACGACAGATACACGATATAAACCTCCGCGAAAGTATTCTGCAAGCATATCACAAAATGTTACGAAATATGCAAATTGATGGGATAACGGTGATGGGTGTAATTCTCTTACTTGTTTATACATTAGACATATCATAGATTATTGAGCTAATATTACGTAGGTTTGTTGGCATTTTTTTTTTTTTTTTTACTGGAAAAACGGTTTCGGCATTCGCTAGAAAACTGACAATTATTCAGGTACTGAACGAATTGGCCTCACCTTATATTAAGTATTGCATTAAGAGGGGCTTTATTTGATTCAATTAAAATTTATTTTCATAAGATTTCAATTTTTATGCTCTTCACACTTGCAGATCGCACAAAGGTTAAAAAAAAATATCGCATTACTTCCTTGAGAAACATACGTATTTTATTCTTAAAAGAAAAAGAAGAAGAAAAAATAAATAACAATAATAATAATAAAAAAGATAAAAAAAAGTTCACCTACATCATGTATTCATAAAACTTTTTCTGTCCTCAACGTTATTGGTAATCTGCTTCCCTGAATTTTAATAAAATTAAGAGAAAAAAAGAAGAAAAAGCTTTGCATACATACGTACATATTAAAGCATTTTAAAGAACTATTTGGCTTAAAGCCATATTATCGGCAGTGCTCTCCCATCTGATCTAACACTACAATTTAAATCTATTTGCGTTCACAAGCCTTAATTGCCTTCAGAGCATTCAATTGACTTCGTTTTGGGTTCATAAATTGAAACACTATTAAAATGTCATTATCGAAAATTTATGTGTTTCGGGATACTTTCTGCATTTCTGATATTTTGCCAACGTAAGCTTGCAGCGAGCACAACTAGTGGCCGTAGTGCAATTGCAATGATTATAAATAGATTTTTAATGGAATTGGCCACACATCACATTGTCACACAATTGTTAAATTATGTCAAAAATTTATTAAAAAAAAATTATTATAACAAAAACAAATGAAAGCAAATCCAATAATTAAATTCGCCTTGGAACGAAAACATAGATAATTCTCACCTTTTTAAACTATTTTACGCGAAAATGTCTTTTATTTATTCATTTTTTTTTTTCCTTCTTTTGTGTATCAATTTCTGAGCAAAACAAATAAAGATACAACAAAATTAACATAACTTGTGCGCATTCAAAGGGAATACTCTATCGAAAACGTAACGGAAGTGCACTTGAAAGTTCGTTTAAGGTTCAGGCTTCATTTGGGCACAATGTCCGTACAGTTATATTGGTACGTCATTGAGCCATGGAAGCTGCTTTTAACAGTCACTTTTCGAGCAGAGCTTTGAGCGTTTTTTTGCTTTTTTTATATCCCCAACAAGCGATATATGACTTGTGGCTTTCGCGGTCTCGTCGACTAGTCATTGATAAGGTCGATGAAATTGTTAAAAATGTTGAGGAACGTCCCGTTATTACATCGCTGTGCAAATAAGTATTGAACCAAAAATCTGTCTCGAATCATTTGCTCCAAACTGGAGCAAAACTGGCAAAAAGAAACTCGAGACTTTTGTATCCCATATGAATTAACAACAAAAAATTCAATGGCCCCAATTTCCTTCTGCGAAATGCCGAAGTCGAGCTGTTTCTGAGAAAACTCATACGGATCATATACAAGAAAAATAGGTGAAAAGAAGAACGTGGTCGAGAATGCTAGGGTTGACATCACACAAATAATTTGTGCGATTTGCAAGCTTGCAATGTAATCCCGCATCGTGAGCCACTTCAGTGTAACTAGACGCTTGGTTCTGCCCGCTTGGCATTGCCCGCAACGGATTTTCAGTTAAACATACAGAGCCGATCAAAATAGAAGGCGCTCGCGTCAACATTTGCAAATCGCAAGCACTTTGAATGACTTGAATGACAAAAGAAGTTGAAAGAGCTTCGCTAGGAAGTTTCGTCCAGAAATCGAAGAGATTGCATAAGGCTTTCCAACGAATACACACACAAGAAGTACACACACTGTTTGTCTATCTCTATGACATTAAAATCTGATATAGTAAACTGATTATAATTGATAAGTATTAGGTGCTCGCATGTATTTCGATCATTTCTTTACTTGAAAGAGGTATTTATTAACAAAATTGGTGGAGTATATATTGATCGAAATATTTTCCATTATTTTCTACAGCTCGTCTTCGACGCTCGTCTTCGACGTCTAGAAACAATTGATGCATTAACTGCTAATTTATTCGAACGTGCTTCGAGAGTTTTAACTGAATTTTCGTCTAGTAAGCCTTGCAGTTCATTCGAGCCTTCGAACTTTTTTGGTCTACCAGATCGCTCTGTGCCATTGACATAAAAATCACCACTTTTCAACCGTTAAAACGAAGACCACCATAAGCTTTTAAAAGTGTTTGATGGACTTCAGCAGCAGATTTTTTCAAACCAAACAACAAAAGTAATGAATGTTGAAAAAGCAACTTCGAACGTTTCCTGATCGATCGATGTCTGTATACACTAGGGACCGCAATAATACTTAGGAGAACGCTGTTTTATGTTATATAGAAAGAGGTGAAAATCATCGCATTTAACCATTGTGTTTGTTGTGTTGTTGTGTGTGTATTACTTTGTCATTTTCATGGACAGATACTGATCGAAATAGATGCAAGCACTTAGCACTTTCTGCACCAAAGGAGAGATTATCGAACACTTTGTGTCCCGTCATTGCGTAGGCCTGTTTACTAGGAAGCCATAGTTACGGCGTGCAGAATGAAGGAGTCATTTATGTGATAATAACTGAATTAATAAAAATATAGTTCATTAGAATCCTATTCTTATCACTTCCGTTTTTTTTGCTGTTGTCTGCAATACAATACAACAAAAAATACGACAATGGCTTTAATACGTAATGTGACCATAAAACGTATGAACATTAAAAGAAATTTAACACAAGTATAATATTGTTTTTTATGGTAAGGTTTAAACAATATGCGCTTGTTAAAGACCATAATAAAAATGCAATAAAAACATGCATATATCTGCATACAGATATGTAGTTATATCTGTATGTTCGCATATATAATACATAAACTTGAAGGAGAAAAAGAAAAAAAAAAAACTTTTTAAAAAACAATTAACAGCAAACGCATGCGTGACGCATGTTATCTATGCGTTGTAGTGATGTCTGTTTGTCTGTCTTCTGTTTGATTGTGCGGTTGCGAATGCTATGATATTGTCACGGCAAAAACGTGCGTCAAACGTGCGTTAATTTGTTAATTAAAAACTCATCATCATCAATGCATGCATTCACTAACGCACACTCTCACACATTCACTTATACTTATTGTATTCAGACCTTACATCATTGACGCTATTATTATTAAAATTCTCGAAAGTTTTTGCAAAAAAAAAAAAAAAATAAATAAATAAAAAATAAAAAAGATAAATAAATAAATAAATAAAATAAATGAAAAAAGAAAAAAGAAAAAAAAAATAATAATAATAATAATAATAATAATGAAAATAAATAAATGCGAAAGAAGAAAATGTACTGCTCTGCCAACATCGATGCAAGCAATAACGTGCCCCTACGTACTTACGTACGTATGTGCGAATGATAGAAAGACGGACAGAAGGACGGATCACGTTAAGCATTCAACAAAACTATTGCCTACCATAATGATATTGATGATAATGATAATGCCAGGGAGCCGAGGATGACACTCATGATGATGATAAATGCGAAATATTCTCCTACTTCTGTTCCGTGAATATCTGCTGCTCTGTACGGCTTCCGTTTTGAGTTAAAATAAAAATTGCATTAAATTTTAACGCAAATGTTTCAAAAATTGATTAATGTTAACTACTGAGGCGAACGCATATGACTTTTTTATATACATATATTTTTC
>KK502404.1:862393-879612 GCA_000688735.1 Glossina austeni | reverse complement strand
TTTTTTTTTTTTTTTTTTTTTTTTTTTTTTTTTTTTTTATTCTTCTTCCTTCTCGGACTCTGGTTAATTTTTTAATAATTTTGAATAATTGTCCTCGGCAGCTGTGGCTTACACAGAGTATTCAGAAAGAGAGAGAGCAAAAAAAAAAAATAAATAAAAGGAAAAGTAAACGTTTTTAACAACATTTCGTTTATGTGGTTTCAACCAATGTATATATTATATATGCTTTGCATATGTGCGTGCGTATGTGTAAATGCAACAACATGTTGTACACAATAATTAATGGCCGCGTCATTGCTATGCTATGCTTATTAACATAAGCATGTGTTAACGATTGCACATCAACAATGTTTTCAGCGATATATGAGCCAGGCATACCAATAAGTGTCTTGATTGGTACAACTTCAAAAACACCCGGTAGTTATGGTCCCAGAATCAACATTAAATTCTTCGCTTCACGATTGCATTACCTCAAATACGTAAACTCCTCTGATGAATCATGTATTTCGGATCGTTTATCATCAATTCATATATTTTAGTATATTGCTTGGATATAAAACAGTAACAACGCGGTCGCTCTTATTGTAACGAGAATATTAAGTGAGACATTTATATCCGCCTTAAGGTGAATCTCGGATACTCGTCGTCTTAAGCGAATTCATAAACTTTGCAACATTTTTTTTTTTTGGTTAGCTAAGAGCGACCGACCGACCGACCGACCGACCGGCCTAAAAATCTTTTCAGTCAAATTTTTAAAAAGCTGCAACAAGAAGTTGAACTAAAGTGTTATCTCATCATCGCCCGCAGGTTAAAAGTTATGGACAACAACAACATCAAATTTTTGTTTTTGTTTTTATTTCTAGTACTTAGCCTATGTGAGCTTATCACACCTGTTGTTAGGCTTTATGCACACGGGTGCTCGATACCAATTTCCAAATACAATTTTTACATTATACTGACAACTAAGTGAATATGGATGAAAAAGTACATCTAGTTGCCGAGATGTATATGAATATGTTCAAGAGATGTATTTGACAGAATAAAACTAACGTAACATTTCAAGCGTCTTGTCGGATGATTTGCGGGTAAACACAAGTATCATGAAACGCCCCAAAAAACCGCCACTAGTTATCGGGGCGGACATGTTCCCCATCGCTTCCTGACTTTTCTGATTGAGAAATCAGTTTACAAACGCATAGGTAATACTTCAAGCGATAGACGTAAGCCCGTTTGCATTTCGCTCATCTACACCATCCCACACTATCAGGCATCTCGACTTATCTGCAAAATTCTCAATCTCCGCCGAGAAACATCTATACATCTATAATTCACATTGTGCTCTCAGCCAAGCTATTAGTTCGTACGTTCGTACTATCGACAGTAAGCAAAACGACTTTTATAGTAAGTTGAGTGTGACTGTTGAGGAACGTTGTCTTTTTAAAACAAAAAAAGAGCATCTTCCGACGCATTCAATTAATTTCTCCATTGGGACGGTTGTCATCGCCTGGGAATATAGATGGACAGAGGGACATATGGACCTGGCTAAAGTGATTCTCTAAGATATAATTCCGACAATTAAAAATCGGCTGAGAAAGGTAGTGACCCCTTCTACTTCAGTCGTGGCAATGACAAGAGAAATTCTATATTCGGCTTAAAGCATATTTTTTAATATACACCAGTAGCTTGTGTTAAAGCGAATAAAGTCTTCACTCATAAATTATGACTATTATGTTTAATTGTTTGCGGATAAATCGCACACTGTATACACCATATAATGTAATATATTATATATTAATATAATATAAGCAAACACACGCTATATAATTAGCGTAATAAACGTTAATCTGTTATGCACGATATTTGCTTCGATTACTAATCGATATTTGAAATTATTCGATACATTAAACTTCACTCTCGAGATTTGAATGATTTTTATGCAAAAATAAATATTCTTGCAATTCTATCTTCTTCGGTCGATTGCGAAAATGCAAAATTTCAGGAAAAATGTATTCCTTTAGAAATCATCTCTCTCTCTCTCTCTCTCTCTCTATATATATATATATATATATATATATATATATGTACATTACATTCAATTAGTACGAATAAAGCGGAATTTGATCCGAGTCGAATAAATGCTTGTTCTTCCATTTCAATATTATCATGAAAGCGATTTCTAAAGGAATAAATTTTTCTCAAATCTTTTCCTCTCTCATTTTCGCAATAGATTGAGGAAGATATTTTAATTTACATACATGTATATATATATATATATGTAGATGCTTTAAGAGTTTCCCAAAGATTGAAAGAAAAATATATGTATATATAGCGATCCATGGTGGTTAAGTTTAACATTGCATCAATATTCGCCAACTAAAGCTTAAACCGGATTTACACACATTATACACAAATACATGCGAGGTAGATATATATATATATAAGCCATCTCAGCTTCCTGTTTAAATTGTGTCGACTTTCAGAAGTTCGAAAAGAAACTCATAGTCAGACGAATGGTCGAATAGCGAATTAGGGCTAGGAGTATATGAAGTTTGTACGGGATTTCTGATGTTATAACATACTCTTCCATATTTCATTGGTATATATATGCACACATACATCAGCATACTCAAATGAGTGAAATAAAAAAAACCTTAAAACGTTAAACGTATGAGGGAGAATGGTTGATTATTTTTATGAACTTGTAACTGTTGTTGTTGCTTATTATTGTTGTTGTTGTTGTTGTTGTTGTTGTTTTTTATTATTTTATACTAAAAATAGAAAAAAAATAAATAAACATATATATCTATATATATATTTATGTATGTATGTATGTATACATATTTTTTTTCTAGGATTTACACATAGAATATTAATTAATACGAAAAAAAAGTTTCTTTTAGCCAAAATAACAATTTAGGTCGTCTTGGTTTCGGTCGCATAAAAGAAATGCAAAACAACTTAACACACATTGCTGAATAATTTCATAGTAAATTTATTTATGGCATTCAAATTTGTTCGCTTGTGCATCATAAATGTAATATATAAACGCATATAACGTCCTTTCTCATCTCCAAGTGTTTTTATTGACTTTTATATAATGTAATGTAACAAGAAATGTGAAAATTTTTAATAAAAAAAAATCGCTTTTGTTTGCATATATGTATGTATCGAAGGCTAAAAAATCGAAATGATTTTAAAAAAGTTAAAAACATACACCATACGATAGCTACAATAACAATCAACGTAAACGACCACGATGTCACTTAAATTGAAGGCAAACCTACCATGAGTTTATCTTTCGTTGTGTTACCAACTGCTCTTAACAATCTATGTATGTGGCGCTCCTCTATAACTGAATTAGAAAAGTTTTTGAGTACACAAGAAACCGAAAAAAAAAACAAAATTCTGAAAACTCGAATCAAATTTAATTAAATAAAATTTATATGCAAATATGAATAATATGAAAATTTTATTATATATGGCCTTTTAAACAAGTACGTTTTCTGCATAGCAAATACCAAAAATTCTACTTCTTTTACCGTACACCTAAAAGTCAAAGCTTTATGATATGCAAAAAAAAAAAAAAAAAAAAAAAAAAAAAAAACACTTTGAAGGACTTAATATGAACTTGATATTCTTATCTGCCCCCTATCATCGTGCCGTTCGCATAAAGCTTCTAAAACACTCTTGCTTCTTGCACGCGGTAGCTATCGGAAAAATTTCAAAATCAAAGCAAATAAAAACAAGATTTATTTGTCCCGATAAAATGTAAGATTTGAGTTGCCTTCAAAATACGATAAGTGTTATGAGCACTTTTAAATTTAATAAAGTTGCAAAATTCTACCAATAACGGTTTAAATTCATCTATATACAGACATCGCTCACATAAAACGATACTTGTCAAATCCAGTTTCAATACAAAATTGTACAAAATTTACTACTGCTGAGATAAAACGATTTCAAAGAAACGAATATGTGTTCCGCTGCTTTTATTATACCGTATCGGCTTGTGGTATGGGATATGCTAACTTAGTGCGGACATATGTAACGCCCAGACGGTCTTAAGATCTTTTTTTATATCGCTCGATTTAGAATCATTTTCTAAATCGATCTAAGCCTGTCTATCTGTCCGCCTGATGTCTGTCCATGTATTTTTATGTTTAAACTGAAGATCGCAATTTTTGAGATATTTTGATGAAATTTGATACACAGACGCAGTTTGACCCATAGACAACTGCTGCGGAAAATGATTCGAATCGATCAACTTTTTCGACCACTCCCCATATAACGTCCTATCCTGAAAAGTCGTTATATGCAATTTTCGGCATTCTAAAATGATATGAAAACTGTGGGCCGGCCGGGTCAATTTTTTGAACCCCCTCTCATATAACCATTTCTATGGAAACTAAAGCTTTATATGGTAAAAACGCCAAAGCTAATAAGCAGAGTCCCAAGCAATTTTGAGAAGAAAAAAAACAAGTAAAGACCTGATAGTGAGGCAACCATTAAGTCGACCATTAGGTACCCTGCTCCACTTCGCCTAGTACAGTATTCACTTGTTTTAGTAATAATGGCCGAGAAATTATTATTTTCATGCAAAGGCATACTTTTCACGAAAGTCCGCATGTGTCCGAAACATCATATAATGCGATCCAAATTCTGCAAACTTAATGTGCTCCCTAAAAATTTTATTATTTTTCAATTTTCATCATAAAAACTACAAATTAGACTTTCTCTCCATATAAGAGTTTCCTTTTTCTGATAGTCCTTCTGCATGTTCAGGTCTAACAAATAGATTTAACTGATCCAAATTCTCTACCGTTTTTTTTTTTTTTTGTAAATTGCTACTGTGAACCAATTTTTATCATAAAATATTAAAAATTAAACCTTTTTCTGAACAAATCTTACATGGAGTCGGATTCAAAAAATAGACCCATATATTTCGACTTTGATCCCCTTAATTTTTATCGCACATTGCTACCATGAACACATTTCGATCCTAAAAAATTAACAATTGGGGCTTTTTGGCATATAAGGGTTTGAATATCTTGAGAATCCCTGTATGCGCTGGTGTCCAAAAAATACACTCACGTGGTCCAAACCCGATAAGATTGATATCTTTGTCAACTTACTACTATGAACCACTTCTCACTTTGAAATATTAAAAATTCGATTTTTTTTTTTTCTATATTAAAAATTCTGTTTTCATAGGAACGGTTATATGAAAGAGGGTTCAACAATTTATCCCAGCCGAACCGAGTTTTTCATAACAATTAAGAATGTCAAAGTGCTATTACTTAGCGACTCTTATCGAGAAATCTGAACTTTCTCTGTACATTAGTTGCATTAGTTTTAATTTTTTTTTTTTGCAATAAAAATGATTTGTTTTAGTTTTACAAATATATAAAATGGATTTCATTAGCATTTTATTTTTGAACGGTTTTTTGAAAAAATATTTATATTCATTTTTCTTATCTGACACAGTTTTTTAAAGTAGTGGAACATGTCCCCAAATTTACCGTCTCATGTATTTTTTACACGATTTTTTGCGCGGTTTTCCAAAGAACATATCTACCGTATAAAAAAAGACGTATGTTGCATATGATGCGAATACTGCAAATAAAGTTTGTACCGGAGAAGTGCTGTACTCCGGTCAGATAGTCATTACAAGAATGCCAACATTTTTAAAAATATCATAGAAAGAAATCTAACCTCGTGACTGGCCGGCCAATTGTCACGACCCAATTATGAAAACTTAGCATGGCAAATAAGCAAAATTCGCAATAATATACAAGTGTCGTATGTCATGAGGACGTTTTTGTATGTTCACATTCACTACAACGTCGCATAAGATATTCCCAAAGTGATAAATACAAAAATGAAATAATTTATAGAACAATTTATCAGAACTCTCACAATACGCCCCGGGTTCCACGGTCATCCCGTCGTTTGATGCGAGTCATTTTCCCTGGACCAAGCCAAGACTGCAGAAGACCGTGGGGCGAGCAGCAATTCGCTATTCAATTCATAGAACCTTGTCATTGTGACGATCGGATTGTGACACAATGCATATACTTGAACAATGGCTTTCTCACGCCCAAGTTTTCATAGAAAGTAATGAGCGCACTGTCTTTCAGTATTTTCATTGGTATTGCAGTTTTCAACGGGAAAGCTTTGATATTTTTTCCCAACAAAAAGCAGTGCCTCCGATCATGGTCCGAAAATCGGATTTTACCACTGTTTTGATAATAAAAACAAAATCGCTACAAACTTGTAAATAAATGATCAAATGTGAAGAAGCGTGACATTTTACCAGACGTCGTTTATTGGGGACTATGAAGCGATGCGTTGCAACTTATATTTAGATGGTCACCGATCAACTTTAAAAATAAGCTTTATTTCTCCATATGGACGCTTGTGTTATATTGAGATATTGTGTTGAGTCTAGGTACAAATATTATCTAGGACTAACCACTTGGACTTGTAGTTGGCTCGAGAGGATGACTATGGTTTTTTTTGCAAGCAAATTTTTTTCAAGCAAATTTAGTTATCATAGTAGTAGTGAGAATTAAAACGATTCATTAAAAAAATCATTCAGTTTCTTAATTATTCATTCTCTCTAACTGTGGATAATATCACGGGTGGGTTCAAATCTCAATGCGTTAGTCGACTTAAACTTTGGTCTAATTTGTAGTGAGTGCTCGCTCAGTCGGTAAAAGCATAACACTTGCCGATTGGGCTGCAGCCGCTTCCCTATTTCTTTCTCTTTCTTCATCTATTGATTGATTGATTGTATAATAAAAAAAGTACATATACACACACACACACACATATAAACATAACTGCAATATCTACGTTTCAAAATGAAGCACAATTTATTTTGAGAGGTCGAGGGATTTTGTGTTTTCTTTTTCTTTCAAAACTGCAAAAGGTGTCACACTCTTGAGACTCTCTGGAAGGACTCTTTAGGATAATTTATACAAAATAGATGACTCATCGGCATGAACGTAATACCAGTCAACAAACTTTTCAATTTTCTTCCTTTAAAGAGAATTTGTTATCGTTTTCTCGCCGCTTTTTCAGAATCGTGCAGCTAAAAATAATCTTATGATTAAATCAATATATCATCAGAGTGAATTCCAATTTCCCAAAAAAGGTGACAAAGAACGGCACGAGTAAAATTTCATAATCTGGCAAAAAAAAAAGAAGAAGAAAAAGAAGAAAAAAAACAAACTACAGTGAACGCATGCTTTAACCGAGATTCTACAAAATAATTACAATAAACAAAAGGTGCAAAAACAACGATGTGACGCTGTGAATGAAGTGGACTGACTCTAACTAAATTGATACGTTGATAACGAACGCTCTATGAATGCTAAATAGGATCAAAAACCCCATACTCTTGCCATCAGTACAAGTGCTAACGTGATCACTAGCGTGTAGTCACACAAAAGTTGCCATAGAATTTTTACCATTACCAATACAATATTTGTATACATTTGCTCAAATATATGAGTTGCCTTTTTTTTTTTTTTGCACTTTACCTAGAAGTGCGTACCACTCTCCAAATTGAAATGGTATATATAAATCTAACACAAACCAAGGTAAACTCATCACTTCTTTGGTGGAAACTTAAGTGTTAAGTTTAGCTCCCCGTTGCTATTACAGTTTTATTGCGAAACGAAGCGTAATTTATTGAAAGGATAACAAAAGCAAATACAAGCGTAAATACTTTTTTTCAATTAAAATGAAATTCATGAACGCATTTGCTTTACTACTGGTGATCGTGACTCTGGTGGCTGTTAGTCAGTCCTTGCCAGCGAAAAGTATGTGAAAAATTGGAACAAAAAAAGGCAAAAAAACAACTCATTAGAATAAGAAAGTGAATGAAACTCTTGCTTAAAATAAATTATATAATAAAATTAAAATAAATTCAAAGTGAAATCCAAGTAATTTACCCGAAGAAAGACAAAAAAGCATTCAACAATTGCTTAGTAATTTTTTATGGGGAAAATTCCATTCGATTTATCCTTCTTAAGACAATCATAATCAAAACGGACCATTCCAGGGCTTATTGTAGAGGACATTTTAATAATTGAAATCAATAAAATGATTAATACCCATAACATAATTATAAGTCATTAAAGATCGGGTCGTTAGTTAAACTGAAACAAGTTCCTCTAATAGTTTATTCCGTTTGACTTAAGCCTTTTCGATCAGTAGAGCAGTTAATGAACCCGCAGTTATCAACCCGATTAGGAACAGTTTACATAAGTTTTTACCGAGTACAGTGCAATAGCTTGTTAGGAGAACAAATTGTCGTAATATGCCCATGAATACTAAAAATAATTTGATCAGGATGCTTTCATATCTCCCACGCTTTTCATGCTTAACAGTTGCTGAAGAAATTGTGTTTCTGTTCGTTTTCTAGGATTAGTATATTACCAACAGCCCGGTCATTATTTTACTAATGGTCCTCAACGTATGATGTATGTTCAATATGTTCAACCTTCTCATACTTTTGCACGCTCCACGCAAGCAGCTGAAGCTTTGGTGGCCGGTGAAACTGTCGCCACTGGCACTTATCTAAAGGGTAAGGAATCAAAAAAAAAGAACAATATTTTTATTTTCTTGCAAATTAACTGTGAAAAATATTACAAAATACTCTCTCATTTTCTCTGAAGATTGCGATCATGCTGAAACTGATTTAGCCGCTGCCGGTCCTGTGCTTGATGCCGCTCTTGAAGAAGATTCAAATTTAGAAGAAGATATTTTATCTGTTGCAGGAGATCATAGCGTGCAATCGGTGGCCGAAGCTTATCCCGCCATTAGCAATGTTGAAGTGCCTATAGAAGTTGACTTGGTAGCGGAAGAGAATGAAATTACTGACCAGGGCTCGGATTCGGCCAAAGCTCCACGCGATTTCAATTATGAAGCTAATGGTGAAAAAGTTGAAGCATCCGAGCACACTGCGTCCTCGGCTAGTAACGAAGAAAGTGTTTACACCACGCTACCTGTGACGGCAGAGGAAGTTGAAGTGCCCGCAGTTGATATTAAACTAAAAGAATTACCCCCGCCTGCACCTATTTCGCCTGTGCAATTACCAGCTAAACGCTATTTACCTTCGAAAAAGAAGGTTTTCGTTGAATTGGAACAATCTGCTGATGTCGGCGAACAATTGAAAGCAGCAGCTAAAGAAGATGATGACAAAATAATCGATCAGGATGAGGAAGACGAGGAGGAAGAAGAAATTGAAGATGCAATTGCTGCCGGTATTCCTAAATCACCTGCCCGTATACCAAATGCTCGGCGCCCGTTAGTTAAGAAACCAGCGAAAGCCTCTGAGAAGCCGAAATCGCCAGCCGGCAACTTCTTCCCCATTGACTTTGGTGGCACTTCAGGCGGTGCTATAGCCATTGCGAATGCCTACAGTACCGGTGAAGGAGGCTCTGCTACTAGTCATGCTATTGCCTATGGTTCCCCAGAGGCATCGCGCACTCGCACGCGTCCTAGCAAATTACATTAGATTTGTCCGGCAGGGTTTCGGTTCTCTCTGCTTCCTCAAAAATTTCACTATTTTCGACTTTCTTTCCACTCAACGGAGAATCATAGAAATCTAATATATATGTTGACGTTTATTTCTTTACTTTATTAGTTTAATTATATCTAAAAGAAACAAAAGAATCGCTTAATATGGAACAAAATAATAAAAGATTTGATGAGAAAATTTTAGTTTGGAAAAAATTTCGTTTGTTTCATTTTTCCACTCGCCATCAAATGGTAAGGGACAAGTTTTGCACTTTCTCGTTTTGTAAATAAGCTTCTTCTACCCACCTTAACGCTTACTCTCGCTCTCGCTGTAAGTTTCTTGGCTAAACTTATTAACGATAAAGTACGGCCTTCATCCCTATAGAATAAGATTGAATTTACTGTCTCACTGTGTCGAGTCTGTAGGCACAGGGCTGACTATCAACTGTCCATTAACCTATAAGAGTCCTCTGTAAACACTTTAATAGAAATTATGACCAGTCGATGGCGTTCCGGATAGTTGGTAGACGTTGGTGCCGCTGTTATTTTTTCTTTATCTTCCTTTTGCCCCTATAGAACTAGGTTTAAGCATTTTAAGACATGGGGTAGGTTACCCCTAATGTTTTACTTAATAATAAAATAATGATATATTTTTTTGCGAGCCATAAGGATATGTAGCCACTAATGCCTAATGACAAATAAACAAAAAATAATTAAATATTCTCGTTTAAGAAGAATTTTAGAACTAGTATTGTTATTACATATATATAACTGACGGCCGTTTCTTCTTGAATTTAAGCAATTGAACAGCCACGACTGAACATCTGCTGACGGTCTGCAGATGGTGACCCTTTGGTTCTTCCTTTATTCCTTCTTTCGCCGTTACACCGTTGTGATTAGACCGCGGGCACCAAAAAGCCGCCCTGAGAGACATATGTAGCTGAGTAGGTAAAAATCGCGGCTGTCATACGTCCTCAGAAAGTTACTATAACCTGTATGTAGTACAAGCAGTGTAGGATGGAGCGACAATATTCTCCAAACAACTTGAAAATTATACATTCACATATGTACAAAGAAAAATAATCACAACAACAATAACAGTTATTGTAATGAAAGTGAACCGATTTCATTTTTAAGAAACAGGGTATGGGTAAGCGTAAGCGACGGCGACGGCGACAATGTTTACTTTAAAAGTAAGAACGAGCAAATAAGAAAAACAATTGTATTTGGCTGTAAACGAATCCGTTATACCCGCCGCCTCCAAACACGTACACACACACACACACACACACACACACACATTATTGTAAGTTGTCCATATCATTTGGGCAGTCGAGGATCACTCACGATCTATGCGTGTACATTTTTATCGCTGCACCTAGTGTGTAAGTAACAAACAAAAACATATATTTTTGAAAGCGGAGGTAGTCTCAAGTTGCGTTGTACTGTGTGTGTGTGTGCTCCCGGTTTGCCCGCGTGCAAGAGCTTCCAATGTGTCTGCCAATTACTTCATTTTTGCGACTAGGAGCGGATTTACTGCCGACATTATGCAATTTACACAGACGGACAGACGGGCGGACATGCTTATGTCAAATTAAAATTGCAAGTCTCTGAAGCCTGCTTCTGCGTGTTGCAAACTTTCTGACCAAATAAATATTCCTCCATAGTTCGGTGGTGGGTACAAAAACTATACCCAAATGTTTTGCTGAATATGTTGCTTTAAGCAAAGTCTGAGATTTACATTTGACTAACACACAAACACACGCACAGCCAGACAATATGAATAAGAAAGAAAAGAAGATTTGCTCCGTCCGACCGGAATTAAAAAATATATTCCACTTCCATTCACTGAAGCCTAGTGCAGCTTCCTTGAGCCGAAACAGATATTACATATAAGTTTCACTTTATTCGAATGCATGGTTTCCTGATTTTACAATGACACGTGCACAGCTCACACGGATTCATTTATATATATATATAAACAAACATTGTCATCCAAAGAATTTCAACTGAATTTCTTGTGATCGCTGCTGTGTGTCCCATTTAAAAGTATTATCATTCAAGTAGCCCAAAGCGCAGGAACCAAATCTGAAGAATAGGATAGGTAAAGCGTTCCACGTTGATTACTGATTATTATGATAAATGGGTTGAATAGGAATTCCAGTCTCCATTAACTTGCTGCGTATAGATAAGACAGCAGTGGCAGTAGCAGGGGTGATCTTCGTTATTTTTTAAATGTTCGATCGAGATGACGCGCCGTAAATTTCGAAACAGAATGATAAGGAAAGGTGGAAGACGGGTGGTTTTCTCTTGGGAGGCCATCAAACTCTATCGATTATTGTCAGTTCTCTATAAACTACTAAATACGCTTACGGCTTTTATGTGCAACAATAATTAGTACAATGCTTTCAACGGAAACAATCAAAACACATACAGCATTTTTTCTTTTTCTCCGTTTTATTAACAAATTTCATAGTTTTTTTTTTTTTCTGTTCCTTATTGAATAAAACGCTTAACTAAAAAAAATATTTTCTTTTTAGTGAGTTTAACATAAGATTGCTTAACTGTAACACATAGAGTGGCTCGTTATCTTCCTCCTTTTTCTTTAACATTTACTTTTCACATTTTCGAGCCTGTTGTTCTAGTGCTGACTCCTTTATTTGCTTTATTTTATTTTACTAATTGTGTATGTTTTTAGGCTCTTTCGAACACAACAAGGAGAACCCAAAAAATGCAAGTTCGTTAAAAAAATAAAAAAATCAATAGCAGTTTTAATCGCTTTCGTCAGAGATTTCCTGCTATGATAATTATCCACCCTATGCATGTATCTAAGCTTGTATTGGACTAAATTTTGGTTTTCTCTCTTTATTATAAGTAAGTAGTACGATAATAAATTCTTAAAACTATGGTTAATTTGCTACATTTTGATGTTACAGAAATTAATCAATATATTATGCATTCGCATATACTTATATACATAAAAGTACTATTACTTCGGTAAGAGGATACGCATCGGTGGCCAAAACTCTTAGAAAGCTTCATTCAATGTCATTTTATATAACGATCCATTTTCTTTGTTCTCTGGTCCATTACACTATTTGGTCACAAATGCGTTCGTTAGTTGATCGTATATGAGTTGAATGTATAGGTTTTTTTCATTTCATTTTCTTTTAATTTAATTCTACAGGTTTTGTCTATTTTTGTTTCTTTTTTTTTTTTTTTTTTTTGGATCTGTCTGGGATTAAGGCATTTCTTAGAAGGCATCTGATTTGTTATCTCTCTATTCATCGAAGATTCGACACAATTTATGTACAAAATAAAACAAGCAAAAAAAAAATGAAAGAAAAATGAAGAAAAATACAAAAAATGTAAAGTATAGAAAAAGACGGAAAGGTAAAAAAAAAAGAAAACAGAAAGAAAAAATCCGCATTCCCCACCACGTAGAATACCGGAATTTCCGACTTTCTTCCTTTCTTGCTTTAATACATCAACAAATTAACTAAGATCGCGCTTCACCTCTAGTTCTAAGTTAATGATTTTTTTTCACATGCTTATACATTTTGATCTTTGGATTTTTCACACAATAACACAGAGAAGTTTTAATGGCTGTTCCAATCCATATTGAGTATATATGATTATTACAAGATGCCGACTAAAAGCTAAAGCTGATATAGTTGATTGATTGATTGATTAATAAACCGAAGAAACAAGAAACAAGAAGAAGAAGAATAAGAATGGGGGAGGGTTCAAAGAACCTAATTAAAAAAACTCAATATATAATGACTTTGCACTATCGCTCTCACATGGAATTCCGAAGTGTATTCCCACCGATTCATTTCTTTATTTGATCTTAAGGCTATTGCTCCATATTTGAGTTTTTTGTTAACGTGATCGAATCAATTTGTAACACACTTCACGTGTACATGCATGTGAGTGCTTGTGTGCGCGCGTCTGTGTCGAGGGGGGTAGATGGGTGCGTAAGCTATATACATTACGTATATATGTTTACTGCCACGGCAATCATCTCTTCGCGTCACATACAAAAACCTCATAAAAATATGTTGTTGCGTCAGCTTCAGTTCTATACTATCGTTATTTAAGAAAAATGTTGCACCTAATTGTGAAAGTGCGCGAAATGGAGATTTTTGTAAAACACTTCTCTTCTTCCTTTGCTTCGTAGTATTTTCGACGCAGTTTCGATGCTGCGCCGCGTCCGGATAGAGATACGTAAATAAAGAAGAGATGCGTATTCATCATCAGCTCGCGAGAGAATATGAAAGAAACAGTTTTTGCAATGTTTCGAAATTCAAAAATTGAAAATTCTATCAAACGAACTGTTTGCCTTAATTTGCTTACCGTACTTGATAAGAAGTTGCCGACAGACTGACGTCAAGAGCTACTACTAATTCTCCTAACGTTTCTCTTCTTCGACACGAGGAAAAAAAAACAGACGAACGACGTAATAAACCAATTCAGAATGTTATACTAATCGACTTAACAGACCTATGGGAAAATATGAATATTAATTTTACATTATGCCGCT
The DNA here is from genome assembly GCA_000688735.1 of Glossina austeni. NCBI lineage: Eukaryota > Metazoa > Arthropoda > Insecta > Diptera > Glossinidae > Glossina > Glossina austeni. The sequence goes on along the minus strand of KK502404.1, from coordinate 865,541 downwards.
GAAGTTGAAGCTAAAGCATAGAATATGGTTGAGTCGTTGATTGAATGGTAAAAAGTTTTCGTTATTTAGAAAAAGACCGATCGAATGCACTTGTGTTGAAGTTTCGCATATTTCTGTGCACAAAAGGCATAATGTGTTATTTCGCTCTCTTTTCCTGAAGCCACTCGAATAATCGAAAGAGTTCGAGCAGATATTCATGAATACTTAATATAATCGAATTTACATCCCTTTTTTTTAATATTTCCTGATTTTATTGTTCAAAGTAAGCAATAACAACTAACCGCATATACTCCGATCTTTAAGGAATAACTTAAAAATTCGGCAGTGAATTAAGAAATGAAACTACAATATTATTAACGCTAATGTAAATGATCCCTGATTTACAAAATTTTTTTTGCATGTTTCTTTGGCCGTATCAAGCCCCACACGGATTGAAAAATACGAGCACATGGCTAATTCGGCGCGGAATCTCAGACCGACCCAATACGCATTTATATATATATATATATATATATATGTATGTAGATTCAAAAATGACCCGAAAAGTATACTTCGTATTATGCACGAAACCATAAACTCATCGCTCTCTACAATATATCCACTTCTTTAGTGATGGCTCCAAAAAAATATATAAAATGTGTTAGAATCGGAAACTGGTAAAAATGTTATAGCCCGGCAATGCCGGCTCTTAAATACCCTATACCACTTCGCCTAATACAATTTTTCATGCAATTTCGTGATAAAATATCAATAAAAAATACTCTATATATGGGATCCTTTATATAAGAAATGTAACCGTATGTGGTCTAAATTTAGCAATATTCAGGAAATTTAGCAATAGTTGTCAAAGATTTTCTTATTCTTCATCTATTTTTGTTATGAAGTACTAGTGATTATACATAATAATAGACATTATTGCCATGTGAAGGCTTTTCTTTCATGCTCGGACTTACATTCAAATTTCATCATATACTATGGATATTGAAGCAGATTTTCCATAAGGAGGTCAACTCCTGTGGGTGGATGAAAAAAAAAGACATGGTCAGACTTTAGACAGACGGACCGACAACCGGACACAAACGCTAATCGTTCCAGAATATGATTCTGAACTAGTCGTTGTAGTAATAGGTCTGTCTATTGTGATATTCTATCATTCTATCTCCTCATTGAATGTATTATAGACATTCATACAAGCGAAATTCCCACCGCTCCATCACCTAAGTGCCGTAAGGTATAAATAATAAAGGAATTTATAAATAAAAGCAAACAATTATTTACGTTAAAATTTTCGTTTTGTACAAATTACAAATGGCTGATTGTAAATGGACCGTCACAGTAAAGGAGGCGGCCGATATCATGTCACTGCACCTAGATCAGCTGCCGACACAATAATATTAAAAATTGTTTTCAGTTGGATTTACATTTTAAACGATGCAGAAAGAATGTGGTGTTTGAATATTAACGAAGAATTACAATTAATATAAATAAAATTTTAACAAGTATATATTAAATTATACTTTTTTACAAAATTATTTTTTAAGAGAGTAGTTTTTTGGCATGGCCATGCAATTAATTGAAAACATACCTTTCGTAAATAAGTTTTTCTTTTATTCTTCAATCAACTGCAAAGCGTCATTTGCGAGAGATACGTTCGTTTTCAATTAATTACAAAACCGATTGATAAAGTCATGAAACAACTGAACTGAGCATGAACAATAATAACGACCAGTGAATAAAAGAACCGCCTTAAACATTCGATTATAGTGGATGTGTTGCGCATGCTTGACTCTTTTATACTGGGCAATATTTTGTTCAATCATTGACAGTAGGATGGGATATGTTGACGTGCCAAACGGCCGGGTTGTATACGGGTAGGTAATAAGGCGCTTCTTGGTGTAGGTGTTCTAAGTTCTTGCTTAAATTTTCTTAATTGTGGGAGATCTTTTTCGCTGATACGCCTGTTCAATCGTTTCAATTCTTTTTTTAATACACTTTCGCCTGTTGGTTTTTTATACACACGTCTCTCGATTTTGAAATATCTTAGAGAGTTTTGAGTGAAATACAACAAAAGATCGTAGACGCGACACCTGCCTTTAATCCTAATTCGAATACGCCGGTTTTTCGACTCTTCAAAACCAAGAAAGTCATCGCTAATATCCACGGGTATGCGCTTCTCGATCACATGGCTAAAGCTCCTTTTAACATCATTCTTAAAAGGCTTTCCAGACGTAGGTCTCAGCGACAAATTTCTGCCCCTAATCATTGTAGGCATCTTGAATATTCCGTTATCAATTGCACAAGAATTTGTTTTCTTTTGTTCATCTTTCTTATCAATCGAAGATTCTTTGTGCATTACTTTGGCTTGATTGATTGGCTTATCTACCACAATCTGAGTGTTCTTACTGTTTGGTTTCTTAAGAGCAGGAACATTAGAATTGCTCTCAACCATTTTTTTTGCTGCCGTGGGCTTATAATTCTTTAGCTTCATTTCTTTGGTTGAATCGAGTGGCGGAACTATAAGAGGAGCTATATTTTCATCAAATCCACAAAAATCTTCAAGGGCGGTATATTCTGGATCATTATAACTGCACTGGGTAGTTTCAATACAGCGAGATTGATTGACGCTAAGGGGTTTAGCATTAACTGCCAGTTGCCCGCTAGACTTATGCTTGCTGCGTAACAAAGGACCACTGGTATCATTTCTAAGCCGGGTTTCGTTACTAGTGCTAACGTTTTCAGTGGAAGCTTGTGTAGATACAAACAATGATTTTGCCATTTGACGTTCATGGTAGCGTTGTTGATATGATTGCCTTTCTTCTCGCCTGCCTGCATTGCCGGCTACGGATTGACTTCGCTCGATATTTTCGTGTTCAACTGCCATCGTTTCATGGCAAGTGTTGTTACGACCAACCAAATTATTTCTTGATAGTCCACCACGCTTTTGGCCCTTCCTTGACGTTCTGTCTGGCTTCTGCCCTTCAACCGTACGATCACGGCACTTATTGGTATTAGTCACATACACGCTACAATGCGGAGGTGAAACAGCCCTTAAAATATTGGATGTCGCCAGTTTTCTTTTAATTTGCAGCCAAGGGTGTTGTAAAATTTGTTCCAGAGTCGGCCTCTTTGCGATATCCTTCTGTAGGCA
>KK502404.1:757470-857531 GCA_000688735.1 Glossina austeni | reverse complement strand
CTGAGTGACCTCTTCTATTTCGCGTTGCAAGCGTTCGAAATCTCCATTTGCATTAGTGGAACTTTTCTCTTCGCTGTCAGCAGTATTTGTTTGTTTTGAGCTCCTTTGAACGTTGCTCCATGAGAGATCATTGCGACTATAGTTATTTGACGGTTCCAATTTACAGTAGTGCTGATTACTGTAACTACGGTTACTACCTTCATCTACCATATACGATGGTAAATTGCTTATGGGAGTAGAGTGTCCGTTGGCATATTTGCTATTTCTAGCTTTTGAAGTATGCGGCACGTCTTCTTCGCTGTCGCTATCCTTTACCTCTACTATTTCGCCAGGAAGAGGTATTGCATCAATGTTAATAGCGGGCTTTCTGTTCGTTCCATTATTGAAGAGAGCATTGCCTTTATCCTTACTACTGAATTTGTTAACATTATTGTTATTGTTATGTAGAAAGCTTGCGCTCCTGGTGTATACACTTTGAGAATTTAGCGCATTAGACGTGTAATTGTTGTTCAGATTGTTTAAATTTGACGCATAGTAAACCATTTTGTTGGCGGAACTATCGGCATGCGTTGCAGTAGCAGTGGTAGTAGTGACAGTTGCCCGACCGGAAGACTGCATAATTTTCTGGCGCTTTATTCTGGCTTCATTTGAAGACAGTGTTTGACGCTTATTGTTATTACCGTGACAATAACGACCATCGGTAATATCTTCGTAATATCCGCTTTCGTGGTCCAGTTGACGCCGCATAGACATCCTTTTAGTGTTTTCCAATGAAACGGCATGGGCTGCTTTGTTCTTATTTTGGTACCGACTCATATTTGCCTTAAAATTCGGCAGTGAAAAATTTCTTTATATATTTCTAATTTGACTTGCTACCCTGACCCTACTACTGAGCCTACTTGCTATGTTGATTTACTTTCACTTAGATTTCGGTGAATTTTATGAAAAAGTTATTGTTAAAACACGTCCATTTGGTGTTTTAATTCGTGTTTTCTGGACCATTTTTTTAATTTGTCCTCTATCTAAAACAATAATAACGATATATGCTTATTGTAATGGAATGGAGTTCAAGTTTAAAATTTCATGTTTCGCGAAGTGTGTTCATCTTCGATAATTTAAAATTTTCACTTAAAACCTAATCATATATTTATTTATTTATATATATACATATTTTTAGATATGTATATATATATATATATATATATGCATATATTCATATATATATTTAATATATGTATATTTATGTCTATATGTATTTGTTTATATACGTTGCGTCTTTTATTTTTTTCAAGACTACATGCCCCTGTACGTTCTTCAATGAGCGTCTATTTAATCATAATTTTTTAATTTTCAAGTTTTTAACCATTTTTACTCAACGCATACATTATTCGTTTGACGAAATGTGAATAATAATTTTTTTTTATACAATTTTTATACCGCCGCAGTCGAACATTTTCTTTTTGCTTTTTACGTTGATTTTAGTATTAAATGAAAGTTATATATGCATATGTTACATACACGTTTATAAGAATTTCTTCTTCACTGCTGTTATTGCCTATGTGTCGTATCGCACACATAATTAAGGCATACACAATGCACAGTGCGAGAGACGGAGAAGAAATATATACACAGATTAACGTTTAGACTTATCGACGTTTCGCTTTATCAAGTGCATTCATAATTCACTAACAACTAACGATAAAAAGCCTCTGAAAAAAAGAGGAATCGCTTTCACTAATTATGCTTTAATGCCATATTCGGCAGAACTACAATACTTTTGGCTTTTCAAAAAACGTCTGCATTTTGCTTTTTTCAAAAATTACTCGACTAATTTAACTTTTGTACGATTATAAACGTGAATTAATTTTCGTGTTTCACTGCGGTATACAGAAATAAAAATGATAGATTTTACACTTTCTAGAAGGTGCTGCTGCTAAAACTAGTTTAAAGAGCACTGTCAATATTTTATTTTGATCTTGTTTAATTGTTTAAAGCAATTCCTTCTGAATATGCATCTCAGTGATCACTATAAAAACAAACAAATTTCTGTTGAAACCAATTCTTACAATTATTATGTTTTAAAATGTCCGCTAGGAATTCGAGACTTACGACTGTGTATTATTTTTAAACGCCAAAATGGACGAAACAATTCTGTTTACAACTACACAATAACGTGAGCAAACTTTTTCTGCACAGGGCGTTTCACATTTCTATTTTTAACGTAGTATGTATATATGAAGTACAGTAATGCAATCTTTGAACGTCAACTATTTTGACAGCATGGAAATCGTAATAAGTGAATTGCGTTACCTAATTTTTTTGCTTTCTTCAAATATTTTGATCCAAACATAATCCAAATCGGACATCTGTTCGTCCTTCAATATAGATTCCATTATATTAATATATTATAACGTCGAAAATACAAAAAGTCTATACACTCTTTGAAATTTTAATTCAACTTATTGAAAGCAATGGATGAAAGCATGCATACAATTTTCCAGGCATTGCAGGCATGAAAAGCTACTCAACTTTCTATTAATCACCATCGGGATCAGCAAGCCATGTGGCTGTTCACATAAATAAGAAAATAAGACAAAAAGAGGAGAGAGGTCGAAAAACAAATAAAAACGATTTGTTTCGAATTAAAGACCTATGTCCAAATTGTTTTATAACTTTGTATTATTATGTATCTTCGCTATGTATTTGCCTTTTGACAAAAAATAAAATTGGTTTCTTTTGAATTTAAGTATTTTGTCAAACTTTATTACTACACTGCGTTATCTTAGAGAAAGAACGGGTTTCGATGGCATCATAAACTTTAACTAGTTACGAAAACTATATGTCGAATTTTTTGCTAGTGTTCAACTCAAAGTTAATAGAACCGGAGCAATGCGATCCAAATTTTCATTGACACACTGGAACAGATCATCCACCATTCCACGAGAAACAGATCTGTGCATCATCAGCAAATAAATGAATGCGATAGATGTGGCAATATGCAACCAAATCGCTAATAATCTGGCGCAAGCATTTGCTGTATCGAATTTGGACTACGATAGTTTGTACTTTGAATTCTCTACTTCTACCTGTGGAAATCTTAAAATTATCATAAATTAACACATTTCATGTGATTTTTAACTTGAAACCCTTTCCATTACAGTAAGCTTCTGTTATCATTATTGTTATAGATAGATGGGATCAGAAAACTCGAACTAAAAGACCAAATGTACTTGTGATAATCACGATTTGTTTATAAGGCTTCTCGCAGTCTATCTGAAGATAAATCGACATGGAATAGAGTTTTAAATATGTGAGAATAAAGCTCAAGCTAACATTGATGCAATACCGCTTCATGGTAATGTATTAGAGTTAAAGACAACGACAACGAAGAACACGTACCGCGTACTTGGAAAGCTACAAATAGCAAATATGCCAACGGACACTCTACTCCCATAAGCAATTTACTATCGTATATGGTAGATGAAGGTAGTAACCGTAGTTACAGTAATCACCACTATTGTAAATTGGAACCGTCAAATAACTATAGTCGCAATGATCTCTCATGTGGCAACGTTCAAAGGGACTCAAAATAAACAAATACCACTGATAGCGACCATAAAGTATTTTGGAAATTTCTCATGTTGCAATATTTATATGGAATAAAGATAAAATGAAACATTATTTTGTATTGACCGTAAAAACAAACAAACTGTCACACAAAGAGGTTATGTATACAAATATATACAAACATGGAAAACGTCATTATGAATTTTCTCGGTATTTACATATTTGTTCTCTCCTATATTTTCTCGTGTTAAGGTACTGCTACGGATGATGAAAAAGTCAACCTGTCTCACTTTACGCTGATACGAGTTCTAGGCACAGGTGGTAAGTATAAACACATTTCCCAAACTTTCTTTTGAATGTGAATACAAAACAAAAATTTACATGATCACGATCTTCCTGACAGCTTACGGGAAAGTGTTTCTTGTACGTAAAAATGGTGGGGATGACGATGAGAAGTTGTACGCCATGAAGGTCTTGAAGAAAGACACAGTTGTTCAAAAGAAAAAAACAGCAGAGCACACGACAACCGAACGTCAAGTAAGTAAATTTGAGCTGCCGTACAATAACACTTTTTCTCTCGGACCATTTAACTGCAATGAACATTCGTATAAACGTACATATTGTACTTGACCGGTTTTTGTACCCCACATTTCTCATAGTACAAGGATATATTATGTTTATGCGGATGTATGCGACATCTAGAAGGGCTTGAAAGATCCACCTTTTGTTACGCCAATCCATTCAGAATCACTTTCGGAATATATCTAGGCTTTTCTGTCCGTCTATTCGTCTTATTTTCTTGTGTTCAATTTAAAGACTGTAGTTTGTAAGATATCCTGATGAAATTTGGTACACTGACGCGGGCTGACGCCAAGGAAGAATTCTTTGGGACCGGACCACTCTTCCGACCACTACTTATTTATCACGACTCCCCTAAGACGATAAGGGCATAATTAGTGGGCCTTTGCGAAATTTCTGAAAAATTTTGCATCCCTCCTTATACACTTTAGGGGCTAACAATATGCATAAAATTTCTTTCAAAAATTGTCTCAGCTCGTCAGCTAGATTATTGTGGGCGGATCACGCAATGATAATGACTTCATAATAAACTAAACTTACTAGATTTTTTTTTTTTTTACAAGATTTTCTCTTTGATTTTTATTTCGCATTGACTTCTTCGCGGGCAAGGATTAAGTACAATAGCAAATAATTTCGGAAAGGGAGAGAAATTATTAAAATTTGATGTATGTTTATATTAGTCTAATATAATATTTATGCGCGGGTACAGCCGAGGAGGAACGATTGTTACACGTCAACAGTGAATGAAATTTCCTTCATGTACATGTTCATGTTCATAGTTCTAGGTGAAGCATATTTAAAGTGTACCTACGTGTGTCAATCGTACTCGAAAAAAGCGGTATAAAGCAATTTAAATTAAATGGTATAACCGAATATAAAAAACACAAACACCCTGACCGGTTTTACTTTACCTATATTTGGTTGTGTGTTGTGTTTGTATTTGTATTGTGCATCCCGTTTATTGAGTACATTTCGCTTGCACATAAGTAATAAATAAGCCATGTAGCGTATAAAAAATCTCACCAAAACTTGCTAAAAACGAAAAAAAACCAACGTGGTACCGACCGATATTCAGGTGAAAGATGGCATATATTAAGGTGATATTAAACATGTGTAGCAGAGACATATGTAGAAAAAGAAGCTTATCTTTGACTTGGTTAGTGTGACGTTTTGCATGTGATCACTAGTGGTAATCAATATTTTTGTATTCTCGCTCTCACAATCGCGAAAATTGTGATAGGGAATTACAGTTTTTTACAATTATCTCCGCAGCACATATTCAGAGAGATATGCATATACAGCGTATACCTTTCCAAAAATGAATATCCTTGGTTCTACTTGCTCTCGAATGACATAAATCTTCGAAAAATATTTGTAGATAGAGTATCCCACCTATCTGAAGGAACAGTCCTTGAGTTCTGGTGAAAGTTTTTAATGAAAAGAGAGAGTCTCTATTGTCATACACTAGCCTGAAGGAGTAGATCACTTCACGATCACTTATCACACAGCAAATATAGTTTTCCACTGGCTTAAATAGATTTAATTTTAGTTAGAAATAAATATTGCGAGTAGTTCGAAGAACAATTCTAAAGCAACGCCACAACAACAGATGTTCCTGCTCTAGAAGTCGAACGTACATAAATATTATTCCTTCTTTTCCCTTGCTGTACCTGCCCTACCTTCCGATCACAACGGAAGGTTAGTCATATTTGCTTTCGACAAATCATATCATCCTGTTTAGCATCAAATCGATTTAATATAGTGTTTTCCTGCGGCTGTCTTTTTAAGTGACCGTTTCAGATCATAACTTGGCAATATGAAAAAGTTAAAAGAAAACGGATAACTTTTTTTTTTTGGAAAGGAAAGTTATCGTGTTCAACTTACTTGGAGCAGGCCGCTGTTTTGCATTGTAATATGTGTTTATTTTGATAGTGGCCACAATCTGTACTGGTGATTCTTTGGAATAGTTTTTGTTCGCTTGCTTGACATTTATAAAGTCAAGTTATTTCTTAAGATTATTAAATATCTATTAAATGTTTTTTACATGGAAGATTTTAAGCTGTGTTTACATGGAAATAATTAAGCTGTGATAACTTTTTCGATAAAAAATTTGTATATTTCTGTCGGTAGTATTGAATACAAAATCAAGTTAAATTTACTTCAAAATTCTTCTATTAACTATTATTTCAGTTCACAATAGCACTTCATACTTCGCAGGTTTTCAAGCTTCACATGTGCTTTGGAATTATGTCTCTTGAATAAACCTTAAAGTGTTAAAAGAAGTTTAATTGAAAAATATTTTTTTTCCCCGTAAAATAGGTCCTCGAAGCCATACAGCAAAGTCCGTTTCTCGTAGGCTTACATTATGCTTTTCAAACGGAATCGAAACTTTATTTAGTTTTAGGTAAGCGTTTAATATTTTTCATATTCAGAAGTGATTCAAAATGAAATTTTATTTAAAGATTATGTCAGCGGTGGTGAATTATTTACGCATCTTTATAAAGCGGAACATTTCTCAGAAGCAACTGTTAAAATTTATATAGCCGAAGTGGTTTTGGCTTTGGAGCATCTGCACAAGCTGGGCATAATCTATCGAGACATAAAGTTAGAGAACATTTTGCTGGATGGTCAGGGGCACATTGTGTTAGCAGATTTTGGATTGTCGAAGATATTTTCGTCAGAGTCTGATCATCGGGCGCACAGTTTTTGCGGTACTCTGGAATACATGGCTCCGGAAATAATACGAGCTGGCCCTGGTGGTCACGATCTTGCTGTGGATTGGTGGTCCGTTGGAGTGCTTACCTACGAATTATTAACTGGAGCTTCGCCGTTTACTGTAGTTGAACAACAGAATTCTCAAAGTGATATATCACGACGAATTCAAAAAGTGGATCCTGTACTCCCACCTACATTGGGGGAAACCGTAAAAGATTTTATACTCAAAATGTTACACAAGGACCCGAAGAAGCGATTGGGTGGTAATAAAAAAAGTGCCGGAGATATCAAAAATCACCCATTCTTTCGTGGCATTAACTGGAATGAGTTGAAAAGTAAAAGGCGAAAGGCACCTTTTAAGCCAACATTAAATGGGGATGAGGACACACAAAATTTTAGCGAAGAATTTACAAAGCAGCCTGTTATTGATTCTCCGGCTCCAGTTCCTGTTAACACACATCGTTTATTTAGAGGCTATTCATACGTAGCGCCTCAACATTTACGCAGAAGGTTATCTACTAAAAGCGTTGCCGCGTTTCCGGTTGAATATCGTAATGAACCGATTACGGTAAGAGCGTCTATGCAAAGCAATTGTTACGATATTTTCCTTTCAATATCGAATTTGATTTCGTTCTAGGATCCTCCTTCAGCACCAGAAACGCTTCATCTTAAAAGACTAATTAGCGCCGGCTCATTTGGAAAGTGCTACACAGCTATTTATAGTAATCAGACCTATGTTGTTAAAGTCGTCCCAGAAGCAAAATATCGGCCCTCTGAAGTCGACGCCTTAATTTCATGCAGCCGAGACGGCCACAAGTCAATCGCTCAATATGTGGCTACATATCGTAAAGGTTCTGATATTTGGATTGTACAAGAATATGTTCCAGGCTACGAAGTAGCAGAGCGAATTGCAAATCACGAGTACAGTTTTGACGAATTAAAGTGCTGTGATATATTTAAGCAATTAATCGATGCTGTGAAGCATATACACGAAAAGCGTTATATACATGGGGACCTGAAAATGGAGAATATTATTTTTGCTGACGACGGCATGGATCAAATAAAACTTGTTGATTTTGGTGCTGCTAGGTAAGTGTTACACAAACTTGATACCTTTTACTTAATATAAAATATTTATTATATTCTTCATTACATTCTCAGTTATAATAGTAAAAGGAACAAGTGGAATGACGTGCCTCGCTATACAATTGATTATGCACCCCCCGAAGCTTTGCAGCATCCTGAATATGCAACTTATTCGGCATCGTTTGACATTTGGTGCTTAGGAGCCACGCTGTATTCAATTTTTATGGGTCACACGCCGTTCCGCCATGGACGCGCCGATCGACATGTGAACATGACGACATTAAAACAGCGTATTCTTGATGATGAAATTTTCACCCACGCTCATCGGTGGGAACAGGCTAGTTTGGAATTAAGAAATCTTATCTTGAGGTGCCTACAGAAGGATATCGCAAAGAGGCCGACTCTGGAACAAATTTTACAACACCCTTGGCTGCAAATTAAAACGAAATTGGCGACATTCAATCTCTTAAGACCCATTTAATCTTTGCAGCTTGTACGTGAGTAATACTCATAGGCGAAAAGAAAAGCAATCATATCAGCAACGCTTCCATGAACGTCGAACAGAAAAAGCATCGTTTGTCTCTACAAGCTCTTACTGAAAACGGGGACTAGAGGTGATGCGGTGGACGTTTGCTACGCAGTAAACTACCTGACGTAAACCAATATTGCTGCGTTGAAGCTGCCCAGTTCAGGTAGTTTCATCCAGAATCCATACACGTCCTAGACCTACATTTGAAAATGACCTTAAGGAAAGGTTTAGCTATGTTGCAGCTTAGAGCAATGGATATTAATAATGACTTTCTTGGTTATAGAAATCCAAAGAACAAGCGTACTTTGCTATAAAATGTTAATGACAGGTATCGGACTTAGAAATGGTTGTTGCCACTTTCAAGATCTTAAAAGCGAGACAGCCATGCAAAAGAAACAACCCGGTCAACGTGTGATAAAAAAAGAATTGAAACATGAATATCGGCGAAATTGATCTCCCCCAACTAAGAAGAGTTAAGCAAGAAGGTAGAAAAGATACCTCAAAATGACCACCTACCCATGCACAGCGTTATCGTTCAGTACGTCGAAGCACCCCATCCTACCGTAATGATTGAATAAAATATTGTGCAGTATATATATTTATATGTATATATATATATAGACCTACCACTAATAAAGTGTTATGTGTAATGCTTATCTTTGTGCGACTAATGTAAATGGGTATGGCCACACCTCGTAACTAGAAACGAAGAGTTCTAGATGGTTGAATAATATTTTGGTTGTGCAATCAGTTCTGTTTTGACCAAAAAATGCATGCATTTAAATAAATAATCTACGTTTGAGTAAGTGAGTGGACGTTTTGGTTGATTTTGGGTCTGGATATATAATTTGATGGAGTTTTGCATAAACGTGAATACGTTACGCTCAAAAGACTAAAGGGGGCATCAATTCTTCTTCACTAAATTGCATGACGTACATACCGATTAGGAGGCGAAACACGTCCACTATTATCGAATATTAACGCTAGATTTACGGACGTTTTGTGTATAACTATTTTTACTGAAACCCGTCAATTTGGCGGGTCATTTTGAGGAATCGTCGCTGTCGCAAAAATAAATATGGACAACTGAAATTTTGGTGCACAAGTTCTTTGGTCGATTAGAAATATGTGGCTAAAAAATAGGCGTGAATCAGGGGAGCATGCTCATCTGACTTACACATGTAGCTATTTTATTTTCAACATACCAAATCACAAAACATTAATAAAAATTGTTCCTATAAGCAGAATTCGAATTTGTTTAGTTTGCTTGCAAGGTATTTGTATATAGTTTCATTAGGTGTTCACTAGAATATTTTGCATTTTCTAATATGGACGAACTAGGCTTCTAAATTCAACTACATCTTAATTTTAAATATGTAACAAAGCGTTTACAGAGCTTTATATATCTATATAGTGGGGATCTTTGCTAGTTAATTTCGAATTTATCTTTACACTCTTCTAAAAGCTATTCAGAAGCTTATTTTTATACACGGAACTCTTCCAAAAACGATGGTGATATTTTGATATGATATTTTGATTTACGTTTTTGACATATATGAAAACTCCATTTTATAAAGTTATTTATTTATCACTCCGGCCGATTATTTAATAACATTTTACTTACCTTCTTTTTCGGTTTGTTTCCTAGTATGGACTAGGCCTGTTGGCGATATTGTCAATATATCTCGTGGAGCAATGAGTTCTTATTATTCGTTGATCCTTTGCCCCTGATCGACAATATCGACAGCATGTGATAATGTATAAAAAGATTGATGCTACAGAATTGATTACAAGCTTTGACGAATGAAAAGTATTAATTAGATAATTAGAGTGAAAAGAAAAACAAAAACTAACTTACTTGTCATTAATTTAAAATTTTTTGTTTTGGTTCAGCTGGTTGTAAATAAACAATTTTGCTTAGAATTTATTTTGATTTTAATTTACAGCTGTTTTCTCTCGTAAATGCAACTGTAAGCTACCAATGCAGTCTTCATGCTGTCGTTGGCCAACCTCAGCATGTTACTCAATTGAACAAAAAGAAAGAAAAAAAATACCCCAGCAGAACAAAAAGATATTTGTAAAACGAAGAATGCACTGTTCATTCAAACATAACCTAGAAATCAAGAAATCTAAGAAACTCCAATTACGTTACTGGATTATGGGTCTAAAGTGAAACATACAGGCCTAGTGCATTTCTTTTCTACAAACAAAAAAAAAAAAAAGCTACCAATGCTAAACAAAACACGACATTTTTAGTCTACGTATGATTTGGCAGCATTTCTCACACCTATTGTACATGCATATAGCAAACAAACTCGAAAATGAAACCCAGCTAACGCCATACATGACTGGTGCCCTTTCTTTGAAAGAGGGCTTATAATAGAAGTCGCAAAAAAAATGTATCTTGCTAAACTATCGTCACATGACGATTCACACGAAAAGCATGTCCTTACGTCCACACCGCGCAATTTTTAGTACGTTACCATGAATATTTTTTTATATAGAAAAAGTTATGGTAGGATATTTGATGGTTGGCGATAAGTCGACTATAATGTTTTTACTTTCACATAATTAAGTTTAGTGGCTCTCATTTGACAAACACAATATCTTTTAATTCTTTGCGTTTAAAATTTGGGATCAAACAATTATCTGATGGATAGCCGATTGGCATTAGTACCAAAAGTTTTTCATTTATGGGCCGTTTCAATAGGCGGCATAGAGCGCCTCCACAGTTAAGGGGTGTTGTTACCAACGAACTCAGACCTGCAGCTTGCAGGGCGCATAGTAATATTCCTACGGCAATCGAAACCGAAATTTCATTGTAATAATGCTGTTTACGCTTTCCTGACTTAGTAAAACCATAAACTTGTTTAAAGACGAGGATAAGGTAAGGAGCATCTGTTAAATACGACTTAACATGATTCGTTTTTAAAGGACGTAAGTCACTTCTCCATTGTTTACTCATTCTCTGAGCATAATTAATTTCTTCTTCCCTTTCAACAATACAGCGTATTCGATGTTTTAAGTCTTTATTACTAATCACGCAGAAAGTCCAAGGTTCAGTATGCGCGCCACTTGGGGCACAGCCGGCAGCAAGGATACAGTTTTCAATAATTTCAAAAGCCGGGATGGGATGCGGCTTGAAGGCACGAACGCTACGCCTATTATTAACCATTTCATAAAACTGCCTAGAACCGCCAGGTAAGGTTATCGTGGCACCAATATAAGGTACATGTTCCACTTCTGGTAAAGCGGAAAAGTACTCGTCGCAATGGCCTCCTGTAATGAAAAGTATAGAAATACAGACAAATGGATCAATTTTTCAACAAACTTAAGTAATCACCTTTGCTATTATTTGGCAAATCGTCCGCAATTTCTTCATTATGGTGTCCCCACAAGTATTTAGCAACATCAACTTTAGCTAAAAGACATCTTAACAAAACTGCCACACATGTTACCAATAATATTGAAAACCAATTACTTAGGAGAATGGATTTTTCGAAAAATTCATTGGTCGACATCGTAAAATTAACAAAGATCTTCAAAATGTCATACAGAAACTAAAGTTTAACATAATTTCGTAATCGACGTCTAAAACACAAATATACGTGCCCTCCATACTTATCAGTAATTCCTTCTGTAGCAACATACTGTGAATTATCTTATCTCTTGTTTAATTAGCGTGAACATAGCCTTGTATACATATGTACAACGCAGAAGTATTCAGCAGTTGACTTCCCACAGCTGAACATGAATCAAAGGCAGGCCAATGTTGCCAACACACCTCATTTTATGAACTTCTAGTTTTGATAAACGATATTTGTGTTATCGAATTTTGACGAATGCATAAGATATTTGCTTCTATTGGTGAAAACAACTCGTTAATATATTGAATTTCGCAAAAAAAAGTAGACGAGAAAATCATAACAAATTTTACTTAAAGGAAAGAAAATATATATAAAACAAAACCAGGGCTGCACGATCGACGTGATAATTTAAATAAAGCTGCAGTGGCCTACTCTCAGTGATTGATTATAATCCGTGCTAAGTGCTAATCATCTTCATTTTTTGGATTCAATTAAGACTACCAATCGCCCGTCGCTATGGATGAAGTTTTTTCACTACACTCTGAAAAAATTGATCTGTATGATGGTAAGTGTTATCCAATTTCTGCTTGCAATGAAAATCTGATGATAAAGTCATTTTAATCATCTGCGTCAGATGATTCTTCCAAAATTTTTTTAATAGCTTGCTCGTGTTGTTTTGGACTGACTTTATGCAACAATATTTCTTTTAATTTTTCCACATTTTTTTTCACTTCCTCTATCTTAGCTTCCAATTGTTTATTTGAGATTCTCAATTTTTCCACATTCTCCTTACGTCTACGTGCCATCTGTTTTGATTTTTCTCTCGTCTTTTTCACTGCCTATAAAGTATCAAAAGATCCAAATTACTTTATATAAATCCAGATAAGAAAAAACTTAACTAACATCATTATTTCTTTTTCGTTTTAATTTATATGCGACTTCTTTGTCACTGACGTCGAAATTTGGACTACTTGATGCTCCAGTTCTTCTTCTGGCTGGCATATTATCAGTTATTATTTTACTCTGCATATAACTCTGATGTTTATGTATTTACTACAATTGCGTACAGCGTTCCGTAAATCTTATCCTACTTCCGAACTCGGCTGGAAAGCTTGACAGCAAATATCTATATTTATTGTGAAATTGTAAAAAAAATCCATATGAAAACATATATATTTTTTTTTAAGTATTGCCATATAACAATTTTGCCTGCAAATAAAGGAATTTAACGTAAACTTTTATACGTATAATGCATATCTACTCTAATAAAATCTATTTAAATTGGGTCATTGCGGAGGAGCAAAAACAATAATTGTATTGTATGCCAATAATATTGAACAATCTAATCTATCTTCACATAATTTTTTTTTTTTTTTGTATGTTGAGAAGGTTTCGAGGTACGGTTTTCATATATAGGCCTATATCTCCAGTAACATGTTACAATTTATTTCTTAATTATTTGATGAATTTTTCTTTAAATTATTAGTTATTTTAATATTTGGTTGGTGTTGTAATTACCATTTTTTTTTCTAGTTGAGTTATACGCTGAGGTTGGTTGTGTTTTCACCAACGACACCATAAAAACTTACGGAAGTTGAAATTTCGTTATATGAATGATATTAATTTTTTGTAACGTTTTTTTCCTATATTTGTTGTTCACATTTACAATTGTTTTTATTTTTAGTTATAAATCCATATGTTTTTGTTTACATTTTCCCCCAAGACAATATGGCAATGCGGCTTTGCATTGAGCTTACCATTTGGGACTTTTTAACCCGAAAACGGAAATAACGCAACATTGCGCTAGCCCCTTTTAGGGATGCAAAAAGTAGTTTAAAAAAAAAGATCTTTACATGTACATGTTCATTTTCTTATGTACGAAGAAAGTACAAATGATATTTCCTATTTCTAATTACAATAAACTAGTGCAAAATCCACCATTTCGTTCGAAATTTTGCAATCTGTATTCTTACTAACGGAAAAAGCAATCAATGACAATTAATAATTTGTTGCTCTTTTATGATAAGTAAATACACTGTTTCAGATGTGCTCTCTGTTTACTTTCCATTCTAAGTTTTTTGAATAGAGTGCGTTTTATAAATTACATTCACCAATAAAATAAGAGGCCAGTTGGGTTTTGGACGCATAATTTTCATTGGAGAGTAACTACTTGACTTTTTTCGCATTTTATAATTGGAAATGGCGTCCCCAACTTCTAAATCGCCTGAGCAATCGGATAAAAACCGGAAATATGATAGACAACTGAGGTTTGTTTCAGCAATTTAGTGATTAGTCAAAAGTATACAAATTATTTTTAGGCTGTGGGGTGAACATGGTCAAAATATGCTAGAAAATGCCAACATTTGCTTGATCAATGCCAATGGATTGGGATGTGAGATTCTTAAAGGAATAATTTTACCTGGAATTGGAGCGTTCACAATTGTCGATGGAAGCAAAGTTGTCGAGGACGATTTGGGTCCAAAGTAAATAATGTAAACTTATAAATTATGCTATTTAAATATCCCATCATAATTTCTGCAGTTTCTTCTTGGAGACTGGTAGTATTGGGAAACCTAAGGCAACAATTTGCATGCAATTTTTGCAAGAACTAAATACTGACGTCAAAGGTGATTCTGTTGAGGAGAGTGTAGAATATATATTGGAAAATCGACCAACCTTCCTTGAAAATTTCGATGTGGTGGTGGCATCTAACTTGAACGAGCAATCTCTTCTGAATTTATCCGATTTTTTATGGCGAGCAGATATACCATTTATATATTGTCGTTCGTTAGGCATGTTGGGATCAATACGTATACAAATACGAGAGCATTGCGTGATTGAAAGTCATTTTGATAACCGTCAAAACGATTTGCGATTGGAGCATCCATTTTCTAGTTTAAAACAGCACCTCGAGGTTTTTTTTTTACATTGCTGCACTGTTGACCGCCCAAGTTAAAGTTTTTTTTTGTTCTCTTCCTTCAGAAAACTGAAGTGACAAATAAAGTTCCGTGGCTTTTTGTCCTCTTTAAGTATTTGCAAAAGTGGAAAGCTGAAAACAGCAGTCGTGTACCTTGTAATTATAAGGACAAGGCCGCGTTACGTGACATGATAAAAGCAGGTAACTAGCGTAACATGAATGATGTAAATATAAATCGTAATAATACGTATCTATATATAAAGAAATGTCTTCAAATGAAGAAAATTTCGAAGAAGCCATTAAAGCCGTGAATACTGCTTTTGGTGGGGGAATTGTTTCACCAGAATTGACAAAGATTTTTGAAGATGACGCTTGCGAGAACTTAAACAAGAAGGTTAACTTTATATTTGGGAAATAAGATGGTTCAGTTCGATCAAAGTATTTTTCGTTTAGAGCAAACCGTTTTGGATAATGATGAAGGCCTTGAAAGACTTTGTTCAAAATGAAAACAACGGACAACTTCCTCTTTCTGGTGTTCTACCAGATATGACTGCCGATACGAATTCATACATAAATCTTCAAAATATTTACCGCCAGCAAGCATTACATGATGCCGATCAGGTTTATCGGCGTTGCCAATCGTTGGTTAAGGAACTTGGCTTGCAAAGTGACACTGTATCAGAAAGAGATGTTCGGCTAGTTTGCCGTGAAGCGGCCGGTATCACAATTATTAGAGGATCGAAAATTGCCGATGAATATAAAAGGAACTTTAACTCTTTATGTGCTGTCGACGATATGGAATTTAAAGGGACTCTAATGGAATATTACATTGCTCTCAGAACTTACGAGCGTTTTCTTTGTGAATGTGGTAATATCCCGGGAGAGTATTATGTGGAGAACGATACAGCTCGTTTCAAGTCAGTCGCTAGTAAAATTTTTATGGATGGGGGAATGTCTTCGGCCAATCTAAGTGATGACATGATTCATGAGATTTGTCATTACGGTGGCTCTGAGTTGCATTCAACGTCGGCTTTCATTGGTAAATTGATCGGAAGCATGCGTGCGGACCAATATAAATGTATACTGAGAACTTTTATTTTTCAGGAGGCTGTGCTGCCCAAGAAGTTATTAAAATTATAACTAAACAATACAAACCAATTGACAATACTTTCCTGTTTAACGGCATTACCACAGAGTCAATCTCCCTTAAATTGTAAAAGCTTTGTATGTAGTGTGAGAGTATAATTGAAGAAAATTTTCAAAACACCCGAAAATTCAAAATTTGCTTTTCTAATTTTTTGAAGTAAAAATACTTTGTGATTTTTTGTTTTTTACGCCTTGAAGTACAACGAAAACTTAAGAAAGGCTTTGCTAATTCTGTGAAGAATTAGAGATCGATATGAGTGAAAACGGACAAGTCTGTAAACGAGGACATTATAGTTGGAAGCCGTAGTTGGTGAGCGAATAAATACGCTGTAGAAACTTTGTATATACAATTGCAAAGGAAGCGAAGGGGGGACAATTCTATCCACTGCTCAACATCGTCATTGGTCGTTGATGGTGTTTTCTACTTGTCGGTAATGGACAACTATGTTAGGCTTCAATAACTGCTGAATGATTTTCTTGTTCTCATTTATTTGTCTATATTTTATTGAGACGCCCCTTGACATACGGAATGTAACCAGTATGCGGGTTAATTGTTAATGATAGTGTAAAATGTTTGATAAAATAAATGGCTTCCAAATTGGAGTTTTTAGAACTTTTCTAACAGCTCGTGGGTGTGACTTTGCCTGCTCAAATGTCAGTATCGTCTATTTTCATAGGCTGAGTGAAACAAGACGCCAGGAAATGTAATAAAATTTTGGGAAACTGTATGTATTAAGAAGTATTAAGAAAATATTGATCTTCCAAGGGTCTCTTTGAATTTGCGACCATTTGCAAACTTTACACTCACCGTGATTTAATGATAAATATCCATGCAAAGAACTTGAAAAGTAAACAAAGAGTTTAAATTAGTTGGCAAGTTGGTTGACGATTACCTGAATTTAGTGACTAACGCACTATCTTTAGAAAGTCGTTATTCCCGCCAAAAGTTTTATATTTGCTGCCAGCACACATATTACAACAACTGTCTTTCCTGGATATGTGTTTTTAGTGAGACAGTGTAACATTCCAGAATCCATTAATGAAGTACACTGCGTAGAGTCTTTATTGGAAAATCCTATAAAATATTTGTATTTTGACAACTGCTCCGTTTTCGCCAACCCAAAATCTGTACAATGTCCTTTGTTACTTTGTTTCCAATACTCTATGCAGGAATTTTGGCCAGCAGTTTTAAAACTTTAAATAATGGAAATTTTACTTTTCATTGTAATCGGAGTGGTCGCACGGCGAGCAGTGTCGTGGATCTAAATTTCTCTAATTCAATTATTTTGTCATTCAACTAACGTCTCAATTGCCAAAAGTTCACACTGTCCCATTTTAGCTCAAAGTTGCAGCAATTCTGTACCGAAAATAGAGCATTTCATTTTACGCAAATTCTTAATGGACCGTCTGTCTAAAGTAGACCACCCACATCTAATTTATCGTCAATTCAAAGTATTTTTCAATCTGAGATCAAGTCCGCTAGAACCAACTTTTCTGATATTGAGTCTTTCGCACGTAAACCTTGGTGCTACTCCTCTCTGTTAACACTCTTTCGCATATATCAAGCGGCAAGGAAAAAAATGGGTAAATACGCTTATCCAGACAATGTCATTGAATATATGAAAGTACTGAAGGGATGGATATCTGCAGTTAGAAAGGAAAAAAGAACACACACAAAACTCTCAAGGTTAAAGAGTTGTATAGCAATAGAAACGCCGTATGGAACGAGCATGATAATAAAGGATACCTAGTTAGGCATCAATCTGGATGTCTATCTGGATCAAACTAATGACTAACAATCAGTTAGGTATGCCGCCCAATTAGTCAGGTCTAAGATCCAATTTGCATAGTCTACATCTTGCGATATTCCAAAATATATGTGAGAAAGGTACACAAACATTCGAAAATAGAATGTGAAAACGTTATACTGAACCGACCTCTTTAACACATCAATTTCATTTCTGGGTCTGCAAGAGCTCTTTTTTGTGCTACTAAGGAATTAAATAGGGTCAATTTAATGAATCGTACCTTATTCCAGAAAATTATATCTCTCCGTGATACTGGCCCTTGCAGCTACGCATTGCGTTGTCAAAAACCCCGCCGCATATTTTACAAAATAAATTCCATCCCTTTCTAAAATTTTGCTACCAATAAATATAAAGTCTTCATAAGCATCCTTGAATCCATCTCTGCTATGAAGCAGAATGGCAATCTATCTTGTATCAAGAATATCTTACGTCAAGAAAAACTTCTTGTTTATTACTTACAACGGCTATGATATATACATCACTGAAGATCCCGTCGGACATAATGTATCCAGCCTCTCGGCGGCGAAGCATCTATCTAAAACAGTGCACAAAGTCAGGCTCACGGAGGAGGTTTCCTCGACTTTTATTGAATTGCTTGCTACCAGACATGTTGCTAAGGAAGCTATCATGAATGGTCATAAAAAATTTGTCGTTTTTGCTGATAATTAGTCAGCTCTGCTTCCAATAAGTAAAAAAGATGCACATAATTAATATTTGTAGTATTAGTATTTGATATACACAGGATGCTATATGAAGCTTAAGTAAATGACAGTCACCTTGTTTGGATACCTGATCACTGCGGCGGTTTTTAAATGAAAAAGCTACTTTTCATGCAAAAGGGACTTGATGGAATAATTTCGTCCATCAAATATACTCCTAACGAAGCAATACGGGCAATTCCACCGTAACCTCATCTTTCAACAACTAAATGATGAGTTTAAAGAGATTGCGCGTGACAAATCCAATCGCCTTTTCAAAATAAGTCACACATTTAACTTTACGCCACTATAGGTGGAAAAAAATTCTTTCTAGGCTCATGAGTGGCCACACTTATGATAAAGTATATTTAAAAAGGATTCGTGGTACACCATGTGATATTTGTGAGGTTTGTAATATTAGTGACTCTGCTGAACATCTAATTTTCAGATGTCACAGGCTTGATGCTATTAGAAGTTCTTTTGGTCTATTCAAATTACGTGGTGTCTTCTTCGATCTCCTTGCGAAAAATGGGCCATTTCGGGGAGCTAACTTGCTTTATTAGAAAAGCGAATTTATCTTTTTAAATCACGGTAATATTTCTCTATACCTTTTTTTTTCAGCCAAAGTTTGCAACACTATTCTTACATCCCTTTGAACAACTCGATAATGTACAATTATACTTAACATATTGGCCGTAGCACATCATGGCCGCAGTTTTTTTGTTTTCTTGCATATAATTATCACTGTTTGTTATCTGAACATATAAGCCACAAGTCTCTTTGGCTTAATGCATCCTAACTCAACATCCAAAAAAAATATATTGAAAATATATAATAAAACCTTTAGCGAACTTTTGTAAATTCATCTTAAATCATGATTGCTGATTTAATTTAAATGGATCGTTTATTGCGTTTGGGCGGTGCTATGCCGCAAGCACCACAGCCAACAGACGCTCCTGTCGTAGATACCGCTGAACAGGTTTATATCTCATCACTTGCTTTATTAAAAATGCTTAAACATGGTCGTGCTGGAGTACCTATGGAAGTGATGGGTTTAATGTTGGGTGAATTTGTCGATGATTATACGGTGCGAGTTATAGATGTATTCGCTATGCCTCAGACTGGCACTGGGGTCTCAGTGGAAGCGGTAGATCCCGTTTTCCAGGCTAAAATGTTGGATATGTTAAGACAAACCGGACGGCCTGAAATGGTAGTAGGTTGGTATCATTCACATCCCGGCTTCGGTTGTTGGTTGTCCGGAGTAGATATTAACACACAACAGTCATTCGAGGCACTTTCCGAAAGAGCTGTGGCTGTCGTCGTTGATCCTATACAGTCTGTTAAGGGTAAAGTGGTTATTGATGCTTTTCGTCTAATCAATCCCAATATGATGGTATTGGGTCAAGAACCGCGTCAAACTACTTCTAATTTGGGACACCTGCAAAAACCTTCCGTACAGGCTCTAATACACGGCCTGAATCGTCATTACTATTCAATTAGTATTAATTATCGCAAAAATAAATTGGAGCAAAAAATGTTATTAAATTTGCACAAAAAATCATGGAAAGACGGCCTTACACTGGCCGATTATAATGAGCATTGCACCGTCAATGAGAGTACGGTACAAGAAATTTTTGAATTGGCTAAAAATTATAATAAGGTAATGTGCTAAATATGTTATATTATAGGCAGAGGAATTTATATAAATATTTGTGTTGCTCTTAAAGGCTCTAGAAGATGAAGAAAAAATGACTCCCGAACAATTGGCTATCAAAAATGTTGGTAAACAGGATCCCAAACGGCATTTGGAAGAGAAAGTTGATAAAGTTATGCAAAATAACATTGTCCAATGCTTAGGTGCTATGCTGGATACTATTGTTTTTAAATGAGGAAATCATAAAGAAGCGGCACGGAGAAAAGCGCTTATGTTTTTATTTAAGGGCGCTATAATATCGGGCATTTATTTTCCAGTTGTCTCAAACTCTATTCATGTCATGTTTGTTTAAGATTGCACATAAACTTTGATGATTTCTACATAATAATGTGAGAAACAAAAAAAAAAAAAATTGTGAAAAAAGCAGATAACATTAGTTTTATAATTTGAAAAAATTCAATTTTTTCATAAATCGCCTTCTTGGTAAATTAGATTTACTAGTTGGCTGACATCCTATTATCAACAACTGTTCATTTCACGTGCTGGGTTTAAAATCCTTTTCTTCTTTTCGATTATTTTTCTTTTTTTTTTCATAAGTTTTTACATACTTTTATTTCACATTGGCTTAAAAAGGCACAATGCAAATAGATGTGCAAGAATGCAAATACGGCGCAAATAGATGTGCAATAAGCTCGACAATGCGTTATGATGAAATGAAATGATAAAAAAAAACCAACTAAATTTTGATTATTTTAAAATAGTTGAATTTTCACTTAATTATTGGTAATTTACATCGTTTTTTTTGTTGATTTAATTATCAAAATTGAAATAAATGGGCTTGAATTAAAAATTATAAATAATTTTTTTTTTATATTCATGTTTTATTGATATCATAAAATACAACTCTGAGAAATAATACTATAACAATCAGCTGTTCATTTATGTCTTGATAGTTTTATTTGTAAATGAAATTATTAAAATTTTTGGTTTACTGAAGTGCAAGCAAGGGAAAAGCTGTAGTCTCCCGGTCTCTCCATATATATATTGAATTTTTAAATACTTTTGATTTGGAGAGATGGTTCTTGGGTACGTAGTAAAAATTGCTCCATTAAAAAATGGAAAATGGAATGATAACTTACGTAATTTATTTTCATTTAAAACCCACATATATTTCAGATTTCTTATACGCACAGGCGTAGTTATTGGCGCCGTGTATTACACCAAGAAGACCGGTGTTTGGGGTAGTCCAGAGGAGACTGAACAATTGTATAATGATATTAAAGATCAAGTGCGGCCGCATGTTAATCGTTTAGAGCGACAGCTACCATTTGAAGTTCCTTCTTTGCCTAGAACTGGAGAGTTTAGATTTTTGGCCAAACACTACTATAATGAAGGTGTCAAAAATACATTCCATTTTATTGAAATGTTGCCTTGCTACACTGGCCAATTAATGAAGAAGGCAAAGGATACATTTGAAAATTTCTCTCAGCCGCCTACATCTCAGTAATTTAAATGTGTTACATGTATAGATATGCATATGTAACATGTTATATCTCTATGTATGTACATTTGTATATATATATACTTATCCCTTACTGACAGTTCTTGCAACAAATGCAATCTCCGAGAACTTGAACTTTTATACGTTTAATTCTGGGAGAAGAAACTATTTTCTTTTAAATTCTTCAATCAGTCGAGAGCACAATGCAAAAATTAAAAAAAAATTAAATAATTCAGATAATGGTTGCGCGGATTCCACAATAAGTTCGATAAGGTCCATCGTTCTTTTACCTACTGGTTGCAGTTTTTCTTGCTTGCTAATTTAAAAGTTTGTTAAAAACCTTAGGTGTAATTGCATCTTGTTTGTGTTCATGTAATGTAAATGTATACATAAAAAACGAAGCACAAGTTACGTCGATGTATGTGTAAATACATGTTACTTGTGCTTAATAAATATTCTGGACAAATTCAAATTGATATTTGTCATCGAATAATGATTAATCAAGAAAATTAAAACATCTTGGTAACTTTCATGCAGCAGATAATATTTTAAAGCTTGACTTGAATATTTGAAGTATTATTTAAAGCAGTTTTATTATCGAGAAATTGAAATTTTCTACGTGGCTTTTTAAAGAGGATTTGTGTAAAAAGTTCTTACTGGAAAAAAAAAAATATACTCCCAGGGCGAAAGAGCAAAAGGTGATTTTAAATGTAAAGCTTCTTTCTATAAAATCAGATTAAATAATAAATGTCCCTCCATTACCTTTTTAGAAGCTAGTTGCTGTGCTATCAAAAAGTTGATGCAGAAAATTCTGTTTTTTACAAGCTAATCTTTGAAACACCCTCTGTACGTATATAATGCTGGTGTGTACATCACAATATTACTTGAATTTCATATCAGTCTTACAATCACGCTGGACCGAATCCAACTCTTCGCGTCGTATGTGACGATCGTGTTTCTCGAAATAGCTATTATTACATCCGATTATCAAACCTTCTGCTGGATGCGTTATGAACCCAAATACCACTTTTCTTGTCCAAAAGCCTATTTTTTGACATTCTCTTTTACTATTGGAATTTGATAGCAGATACTCCAACATAACAAAAAAATAACTTGCTGTTGCAATATGCAATTCGCCGTTACACGACAACTCGTCAAAGTTGAAATTGTTTGATGCATTTGTAACCAGAGTTACATTCGTCGTATAATAAAGGCTCTTTCAAGTGCTTGATCCAGCCGAGCACCATACGTACCAAAAGAGAGTTAATATGGGGAAGCAAGGTGATGGCAACTACATCACTTTTATAATACAAAATACACAAAACTTGAATGAAAAATAAAATCGCTTTTTCCAGCAGCCTATTAAGTTTTTATACCCTACGCCACTTGTGACGTAGGATATATTAAGTTTGTGCGGACGTATGTAACACGCAAAAAGGCTTGAGATAGATCCGCCTTTTACTGTACCGATCGATTCAGAATCATTTACGGGAAAAAATTTTCTGAATCGAGCTAAGCGTAAGGTGTGCCCATGTACTCAATTTACTGGTCGCAATTTTTTCGATATTGTGGCGAAAGTTTTCACACTGCCTTGTTTTGGTCCAAGGACGGACACAATTGAAAATGGTTCAGATCTGTCTAGTTTTTCGGCGACTCGACTTTTCAAAGCTTTTCGACACAACTCGTGCGTAATAAAAGTTTGGTAAATTACAAAGTTCTAATTTTTAATATTTCATGGTGAAATTTAGTTCATAATAGTAAATTGACATAGAATTCAACCTCACCGAAGACGGCCCGTGTAGGCCTATTTTTTGAATGCCGCCGCATATAAGAACTTTTCGAATATACCTTTGCATGAAAATAATTTGTGACTGTTGATGTATTATTACCAAAATGAATGAATACCTGCGTTAGGCGACTATAACGTTCTTGCCTGTTTTATAAAATGTTATTTATTTACACATGTATTTAACATATATTTACAATTTTTCATATCACATATGCTATTTTCATACGATCCAGAATATATTCCAACTCATGCTCCATAATTTTTATACCCTAGGTGACTGGTAGAACAAGAATATATTAAGTTTGTGTCGATGTAAACAACATGCAGAAGTACTTAAGACAAACCCACGTTTTATTACACAGAAGGATTCACCACTTTCTGCTTCGATCTAAACTTGATTATCCGTCCGTCCATCTTATTTTCTTGTGTTCAACTTGCAAGACCAACATTTTGAGATATTTCGATGAAATTTGGTACGTAGACATATTTTGTCACAAGGAAGAACGCTGCTGAAAATGCTTGCGAACGGACCACTTCCCATATAACACATTATTTTGAGAAAAATGTTATATGAATAACCGTATTAAGCAAAGTAGTGTAGGCCATTTAAAGATAGACTTCTGTCTTACTATAGTATTTGTACTTGTTTTAAGCGTGACCAAAATAATTATAACACGATTACGATGAATAAATAAACACTTCAAATATTAGAAACCCGTGGTTAATCTAACATAGGCAGTTACAATTTCTTTTTATTTTCCCGATTAGGATGGGGCAACTTCGCTACATTCAAAAAATTAAACAGCTGATATATCTTGCCTGCGGATAATCACGTAGCTTTCGTTCACAACGAAGACGACAGTTGATTGCGATCACGTAAGGTTTTCGTGTCATTTTTATATTTTATGTGTAAATGTCAAAATCGAGAAACTGGTTCTTCTTTTTTTTTTGATAAATTTAATGTTAACGTCGATTAATTGAATATTTAACGTCTACAAAATTTGTTATAGACTTACTTAATAATCGAATGCGCAGAACATTTAAATAAAGCGATTATTAATAACTCTATGCGACGGCTACCGATTACGAGTAACTACGATAATTTATTGCAGATGGTAATTATCTTACTTTAAAAGCATTGTAAAATGCGGCGAAGCTTTTGTCGTTTTTCATGTATACATACAAGTAAGACAAGAAGAAAAAATGCACAACTGGAAATGAAGATAATTTATTTTACATTTCGAAACTATTCATTTAGTTTATGTTCAATTTACATTAATTTAAATTTTTTTAAGATACATAATATAAGATTTTATTGTATGCTGTATATTGTTCTGCAAGGATTGAAGAACAAGCAATAAATATGATTTATTTTTAATCTTAAAAATGGTTTTTAAATCGAAATGTTTAAGTAATTTATTTGTTTCATTCAACTGCCTCAGTGAAGTCCATCTCCATGCCTCTTCTTTTGAACTCATTTCCTAAATTTGTTGTTTCCATTTATGTTAATTTTTTCATTTTTCTTTTTTAATTCTCAAATCATATATTTTTATTTACATTTTCATCGATTTTCCTATTTTTTCTTATCAAATAATAAGGTAACGCAACGCATCTTCTCATTGCGTTTACTGCTTGAAACTTTTTAACCCGAAAAACGAAAACCGCATAATTGTGTCAGCGACTTAAATATCACTTAAGTAAATTCCCACTTAAAATTGTTGATAGCAATTGGTAACGCTCGTTCAAAATAGATATAAAATTTTCAACTTGAAATCCCTGGTAACATAGCAAAATCAATAGGAGAATTTTTCGAGCTAGTCTGTGGACAAGAGAAAGGCGAAATTAGCCCAGTTAATTCAACAGCTTTTTGCAAAGTTAATTTCTTTCAAACATTTGAAATTTGTGTTTTTTCGCACCTATTCCTTCCGAGAAGAAATAGCGGTCCGAGTTGTCTAAATATCGTAATATTGTGCATTTAACAGAACCGTCGTCTGTGGTGGTGGTGTGCCAACGAATAAACGTGTTGAAATTACGCGAGGAGAAATGGTTAAAACTAAAAAGGGCAAGAAAGAGATAGTTCCAGCAAATACCGGAGTTTCATCTGGTGAAGAGATGTAAGTAAAGGAGACGAGTATTCAAATGTTATGAAATTTTGTATATTCACTGGACAAGCCAGGCTAATAGGTTCGCCTTGCGTTACTTTATTAGAGAAAGTGCTACGTTGTCAAACTAATTCCAGAAATATTTACTTCTGATTTGTATATACTAAATATAAAAGGCATTTTGTAACATAATTATATGTACGTCTTGTAGGGAAAATGAACCCCAGGAAACAGTTACTGACTCCGGTGCCGAAGAAGCGGAAAATGTAAAAGCTAAAAATAAAAAGAACAAACAACAAAAGAAAAGTAAGAAACGTAATGATTCCATTGCGGAAGATAATGAAGACGTGGGAGGCATAACTGACGATGTTAAGAAGCTCAACTTTAAATCCAAAGGAAATAAAAACAACCCGGTCCAACAGGATAGCATGGACAGCCAGTCTATAAATGAAAATAAATCAAATGTAGAGACTGATTCTCAGATGAGGAACAAAAAGAAAGACAAAATATTTAAGAAATCTGCGTTTGGATTGCTTATGGATATGGACAGTGAAGAAGATGACGTGGTCCAGGAAACTGCCAATAAGCTTGAAAATGAACCCGATGGAGAGGGGCTCAATGAGAAATCTAAAAAAAGTAATGAAAAAGGAACAGCTAAGAAAAGCAAAAAAGCAGTGGGAAAAATCGATGATTTGAAGACAGTCAATCAAAATGTACTTCAGAATGCAACGGCGAAACATTTGAAAGGAGGGCCGGTCGTTCCCACAACAACATCCGCTATAAATGAACTCGAAAGTGAACCCGACGACGAGGGACAAAATGAAAAATCTAAAAAAGCCAACGAGAAAGGAATGGCTAAGAAAACCAAAAAAGGTAAGCGGAAGGGAAAGTGCGAGGATGACGATGAAGACTTAGATAAAGTTTTGGCCGAACTTAAGGCAGAATGCAATGAAGGAGTGGCAGTCGCCCTCACAACAGCATCCGTTGTTTCCCCTGAAGACTGGATAGAAAATGAATTTGGCGTAGAAAAACAGAAAAAAGGTAAAAGACAAATTAAGGAAAAAGAAGTGGAAGTAATCAACAAAGATGCTGCCAATGCTGATGTAGATGAAATTGAGATTGGTACTGTTAAGACTGCCGCCGAGAAAAAGAAGGAAAAGAAGGAACGTCAGAAACGAGAAGCAGCTTTAGCTAAACAAAAAGCTGTCCAAGAAACGCAACCAAAACAGGAAGAAACTGAGGCCTTTGTTCCCGTAACACCAGAGGACACAGTCGTATGTCAACCTAAAGAAGTTTATGTAGAGCCCGGCAACGGTGGAGGTTTGGAAGATGAGGGTACAAAAACCGCTGGAAAAAATAAGAAAAAGACTAAGAAAGATAAAAAAGCAGAGGCCGAAGAAGAAAATAAAAAAGATATGAAGAAAAAAGGCATGTCATCGGCAATGGTAGCTGCAATGCAAGAACGCTTAAAAAAAATTAAAGAGGAAGAAGAACGCCAGCGAAAAGTTGAAGAAGAACGTGTTCGGCAAGAAGAAGAACGCGAAAGATTGCGACTAGAAGCAATTCGCTTAGAAGCGGAAAGGAAAGAGAAGAAAAAACAGAAAGAAGCCGAACGTAAGGCTCGTTTGAAAGCAGAAGGTAAACTACTTACTAAAAGGCAAAAAGAGGATCGAGCCAGAGCACAAGCCATGTTAGAAGCCCTGAAGGCACAAGGCGTTGAAATACCGGATCCCACAGAAAAGCGACCCACGCGGCCAGGTAATTAAGAATGAAGTTTAGTTAATCGAGCAAATTATTTTTATACATTTACCTAGGGACCCGAATCCGTCCCAAAAAGAAGGGATCACAAGCCAATCAAGAGCAGAATGGAGATACCAATTCTGAAACAGCTTCGGCAACCGCAGCAGCCACTGCCCAGCAAATTAGTGAGAGAGAGGATACCGTTAAAGAATCGTGGGATGCAACAGACACCGAAGATGAAGCTAATGATACATCCCAAACTACTTCAACCAACAACGAAGATCGATACTCAAATGGCGCTATTGCAGCAGGTATTACAAGATCAAATACTGGTAGCAATAACGAAGATTCGGAGGAAGATGACAGCGATTCCGAAAATGGACTTAAGTCTGAATCCGAACCAGATTTGGAATCTGAAGTTGAAGAAAGGGTTGATGCAACCAATGCTAACGATCCGGAGGAACGACGTTTACGAGCTGAACGTCGTATAATAAAACGTCAAGAAGATGCTGAAAAGAATCGCACAACCGAAGATCTTCGGGCAGCCGTTGTCTGCGTACTTGGTCATGTAGATACCGGCAAAACTAAAATTTTAGATAAATTACGTCGCACGCATGTTCAAGATTCAGAGGCCGGAGGCATTACTCAACAAATTGGTGCAACCAACGTTCCCATTGATGCTATTAAAGAGCAAGCAAAGATTGTACGCGGTTCCACTGATTTTGATTTTAAGCTGCCTGGTCTTCTTATTATCGATACACCTGGTCATGAATCCTTTAGCAACTTACGCAATCGCGGTTCTTCTCTCTGCGATATCGCCATTTTGGTAGTTGATATAATGCACGGCCTAGAACCGCAAACCATTGAATCAATTAATTTGTTAAAGCAAAAGAAATGCCCATTCATCGTAGCGCTAAATAAAATCGATCGTCTCTACGATTGGAAAGTATTGGCACGACGTGATATACGGGATGCACTGAAGGAGCAAGAGCCTAATACCCAAGTAGAATTTAATCAGCGTGCAAAGAACGTTATTCTACAATTTGCCGAGCAAGGATTGAACGCAGCTCTTTTTTATGAAAACACCGATCCTAAATCGTACATTTCATTGGTGCCTACAAGTGCCATTACTGGCGAAGGCATGGGCAATCTATTGTTCCTTATTATCGAATTCTGTCAAAAGATGTTGGCCAAAAGGTTGATGTACTCAGAGGAGCTGCAGGCGACAGTTTTAGAAGTGAAAGCCATACCGGGTCTCGGTACCACAATCGATACCATTCTGATCAATGGCAAGCTACGTGAAGGTCAAACCGTGGTAGTTGCCGGTACTGACGGCCCGATTGTGACTCAGATACGTTCACTTTTAATGCCACAACCGCTAAGAGAGTTACGTGTCAAAAATGCTTACGTTGAGCATAAAGAGATTAAGGCAGCGCAGGGTGTTAAAATCGCGGCAAAGGATCTTGACAAGGCCATTGCTGGTATTAATTTATTGGTCGCACATAAGCCGGACGAAATTGAAATATGCAAGTAAGTATCTGTGCCTGTTTATCCATTTCACAATTCATTTGTTCTTCGTACTATTCCTCCCCAGGGAAGAGGTCGCACGTGAACTTAAAAGCGCTTTAAGTCACATTAAGTTGGCACAAATTGGAGTTTATGTACAAGCTTCGACATTGGGATCTTTGGAGGCTCTGTTAGAATTTCTTCGTGGTTCTAAAATACCGGTAAGTGCGATTAATATTTTTTGCTTAAAAGATGTCTTAACGGTTTTTGATAACGAGCGTGACTGTTTTTTAATTATCGAAAAATTCGCTTGACAGACTGGCGTGTATGTAATTTAAATCAATGTGGTAGTGTAAACGAGTTTAGTCCCATTTATCTGCACGTCTTATATTTGAATCTTTAAAATAGGAAAAATTAAGATAAAGAATCGAAATTCCCCTTCTTACCACGGATGACTTCGAAAATTGAGTTGGGGAGTAACGCCCAGGTTGTACTTGTAAAAATAAAATAATTTTGTCAAAAAAAAAAAAAATACGTTAACGAAATATTCGCCTAAAACTACAAAAATAAAAGAAACCAACACGCGACTTGCATATATTACAGATTTGTCCGAAATGACGAAATAATTTTTCTGTAGTCGTTGCAAACGTAATAATGCAAATATTCGAAAAATTCGATTCGAATACATATAATTGGCAACATGTCGTCTAGTAGTATTCCTCCGTTCCCCTAAGAATGGAAAAAGCAAGAAATTTTATTCTTTTTTTTTTTTTCTTAATACATATATATGTCCCCTAACCGGATTATATTACATTTGTTAAATGCTTGCATCGAAGACGACATAAACTATATAAATTAGTTTATATAATAGAATCAATATAATCATGTTTGCTCTTGTGGCACTAGGTATACATATGTGTTTTTACCAGTGAAAGTAGAGGAGATTGCTAAAAAAAGCCTGTCTGTCCATCTGTCTGTGAAATGTCTATGGTAAACATTCTCCTAGCCGCAGAAATGAAGCCATCGACTTCAAATTTGGCAGAAGCGTTGGAAGTCCTCGTACGCAGATTGGCGTTGAAAATGATCCAAATCGGTTGAAGCATACGGCTACGGTACCACGTAAACGTAGAACACCTCTGTCTTTCAAAAGGAATAAAAAATAAGTTTTTTGCTCATTACTCATAAACAGTAGCAGATAAGCCTGCAACAGTTTGGGCGAATATTCTTTTGACTATGCTTTAGTACCTGCATAAAAATGGAAAAAATTGAGCACTTCTGCCCAATATTATAGGTACAAAAATTGAATATTTTTTTCAGTACCTTTATAACGCGCATAAGAACGCTTTGGAAATCCCACAAAGTATACGAATTCTTGGCCAGCCACAAATTCGAAATGCACCTAAACATGTCCGCCTGTTCAGCTGTCCTTCCTTCCGTCTGCTTAACTGTTAGGTATCTGTGGCAAACATTCTCGCGTTCGTAAAAATGAAGTTATCGCTTCCATACTTGTAAAGGAATTTGAACATGATGCAAACTTTGCAAAGAACACGCTTACAACTCCCAAACGTTTATGTAACAAAAACGGGGAGCTCTTGGTTTTGCTTGGCATGCTTTTTGCTCCTTACTAATAAAAAGCAAGACACACGTCATATAAAGTCGAATAAAATCAGCCGCGCCCACCTTATTCTTCTTTTCCTTTTTTTAGTCTTTTTTAGGATGACGGTGATCACGATCGAATATAATTTTCTTACTTTTCCTCTTTTTTTTTTTTTTATATATCATGTAAGAGTTCAGGGGCATACTAGAAGGTTGCAGGAGAAGATAAGTGTTCCCGAATGATATATGGCCTTGTAGTAGTTCTTCATCCACTATCTTGCAAGTGTATATGATGCATTTGTTCCTTTGCTTGTACTCACAGCGCCCTTTTTCTTATCGTAGTTAAGGATTACATTCGCTTTCCGTACGTCTATACTAAATTTTTTTTTAATTGATTATAATTATAATGGAAACATACCACTAGATAAGATTTGTATTATATTTTATTAAAATTTGAATCTCTTAAGTCGACCTGATAATTTTTGACATCGCATGATGTGTAATATGCACGTGATGCCGGGTGCCAACATACTTCGTTAATATGTGAATTTTAAGATCGTGTAGCAACAATAAATCGTTCGTTAGAGCAAATATCGAAGAACATTTTATTATTATATATGTATAATGGAATAAATTGCATAGGGGCTATCAAATTAAGTAATTGGCTTAAGTCAAAACTTGGGCTTTTTTCTGTTTCACTATATACATTTCGAAATATATATTTACCTCAGATTTTTTTCAAAAAATATTGAATGAATGAATATGTGATTGATGGGACATATGACAGACACTATGTTAGCTCGCCTATCAAGTGTTTGCATTCTACCATATGCCATAAGCTAAATGCAAATGTGATTTCAAACTGAAGTAAAAAATTTAAAAATATGTAGTTTTGGGAATTATAAAAATCTGACAAGTTTACTGTTACTATTTGTATTATCATGAATGTAAAAATGCAGTTTTCATGCCTTCGTAGATATCGAGAGTTTAATAAAAGCATTTTTTTGAGATTTTTTCTACACTTTTGCAATGTGTAGAGGTGTATATCCGTTCATCCATGTGTGCCTTTTTCGTCTTTTTGCATCACGATGATGATCTCGGAAATTTATTTAAAATAACAAACTTGGTCTTGCCCTTTTCTCCTCTACTGCCCTCAGATTAAGAGTTAGTTTAAGCTGTTCACCCATAGTTATTATTTGCTCAATAATCCTTACGTTAGATATATCTTCCATCCGGCGTCAGGTTATCCGTAGCGTGTTTTTCATTAACTACCGTTCTGAAATTTCAACATTATCTTGCATATATGAGAAAATGTTCATGGGCGCGGTATTTTATGCCACATTAACGACATGCAATGTGAAATGTTTACGCTTACATAATCTATTACGTAAACATTATTTTCAGTTTGATTGCTATCAGGCATACATTACTCTTAATTTCGAGAACCGATTACAACAATGAGTTAATGCACCCAATCAGGTTCGATCAGTCCAAGTTTATATACAACTTTTAGTCTTGTTTAAAATTAATTTCAGCTATTTTGCGTTTGCATTCTTTAATAGAATCTTATTTTTGGGTCTATTCTGAAAATTGATACCGATAATTAATTGCAAGTCGAATGAAGAAAATACAATAGCAACTAATTTAACCTCTAAGTTACTTTGATTGTGTCGCACTTAAAAGCAATAATTATGAGTGTAACAAAGAAAAACATTTCCCGCTGTTGAAAGTTTCCAAGGATTCTTGAAGTGCTCCGCGCAAAATTGATTCGCCGTAAGGAACTTCTGTCTAAGAAGCCTTTCGTTATGTTTCGTACCACGAATATGGGATAATACGAATTTTTTCCTTAATTTTGTTTTTCAATTTTCACATGACTAAGAGAAACTGAAATGTAACTTAAGTGTAAATCCACATCTATGAGGAATGCATTGCTTTTAACGCATGCAATCGGCTTTACAAAGCTGTGGCTGATGCAAATGGGAAATGTGCCCATCTCATTGGATTTGTAAGGAAATATACGGAAATGATTAAATATCGGTACCGATTTCTCCATATGGGGAGGATGATGCCATTTCGATTTATTTTTAGGAGGCGCTCGAAAATGTTGATGAAATTTTAAATATATGGCGAATTCGCTTATATAATATATTCTGTACTTCATTATTGTATGGTGCCTACATTGCAGATATTAATTACTGTGGCATGTTCCATGAAAGGAAAAAGAACGATTGAGGATTCAAAAAGCCTCCCATATGAATTCTTTCAGGGAAGAATTGATACACACAAGACACTTATTATCGTCACACATTTTTTTGCAAACCCGTGGGCAATGCTTTTGCTCAAGACATATGCTACTATGACCAAAATGTAAGATCATTATCTATCTGTTAGGTGCTTGCATTAATTTTAAAAAGGTTATCACTTGAAAAAAGCATTTTTTGAGAAATATCGGTGCAACAAACATGAATCAAAATATTTCCCATAGTTTTCTACAAAATTTTTCCATCTTTCTGATAATGCAAGCACCTCATAAGTTCAAAAGCGCGGGCATGTCGTATACAAAAAATATTTTTTTCTAAATTGATAGCACGAAGTTGCATTAGATGTTGGCTTGGATCTACGCATGCGTGCAAATGATGAGCCAAAATCGGGAAAATCGCGCCAACTTGCTCAAAAATCAAGCTGGCGTTAATAGTATTCTTCGGTTATGTCGGTGCTGTTGTCTACTATGAATTTCTTCCGAAATACTATTTGCGTTTGAGAATTACTTTGAGTGCGACGAAATAGATTTGGAATAATAAATGGATTTCAAAAGGAAAAAATTAAATTTCAATCGGTCTTATCTCAAGGTTCTCATTATTCTTTCCTTATGCTTTCGCTTCGTCATAAGGTACTAAAAATCGAATGTTTTTGGTACTTAAAGACTTACTTTTCACTAGAACTCTTACGTGGGATATGGTCCACCAAACATCCCCACAGGCTTCAAATTTTGCTGTCAAACAGCCATTGTGAACAAGTTTTTACTGACTTTTTTGGCTTTTTTTTTTTATTTTAGCTCATACAATCCAATTTGTTCACATCTATTTTCAATAGCATTCGCCCTTATCCCAAAACACATAACATATCGTCAAAATATTTCTAAAATAGCGACTTGAAAATCAGCTACACTAAAATGCGGGCCTGTCTTCAGTTCTTCGCAGTGCAACATACATCTCAATTCATCCTGCGCTACAAGTACTGTTAACGATGCGCTGCGCTCTGGCCCACAAATTGTTGATGTAGTCAATGAAATTCTTCAAAAAAATAAAATTGAGAAACATTGACACCTTTCATCTTATGACCTTGTATACCATGTCCGCATTGGGAGCGAAAAATTTAATGAAGGACGAAACGACATCGAAGAGCATATGACAACAATGTGTCAACAAAGTGATGCTTTACGTTGGATCCGCAATTGGTGCGAATCTCTGATTGATGCGACGCAAGTTAACATTTTGTATTTTGGTCCGTGCATCATGGTTTGCTCCAATGCTAGGAAAGACGTCGTCTTCACAATGTCAATGCCGAACGATGTTATTTTTAATGTACTGGTAAACATTGAAAGAGCTTGGCTGGGAAGTTTGGATGCATCCAACGTATACCTCGGATCTTACCTCGGCCGACTATCGTTTGCTTTGCTCTTTGTCAAAATTGGTAACTTGTGGTAAGTTGTGAGGGGGATCTCAACACAGGCCTCCAGCAATCATTTGTTCCACATTTCGACTCGAATTCCCAAAAGTTCTTCAGCGACGTCATAATGGTTTTATCGCAAAAAATGCCAAAAGTTTGCCGAGAGTGTCCAATAAAGTCTCTTTGAAATTTGAGCAAAAAATTTTATGAAATACTTTTTTATCTTTATATAGTTAAGTTATGTTTGTATTCTGGTGTTGAGCAAAAAAAAAAAAAAAATGCTTCGATTGGACACATGATTGTGTGTATGCATATAGTCGATTGATGGCGTTTCTGGAACACGTTAAAACGTAAAAGTGACGAAATCCCCCTTTTTTTATAGGGAAAGGCCGACCTAAATAATTTACCGCTGTCGGCAAGCGTAATTTCTTAAAATACCCGCGCTATGATATCGTTATGTCTATCGTTGCAGTCGGCTGGTATGGATGTTACGAACAGCTGACATAAATTTTGAGATACCAGCCTTGTTGAGTGAGTAAAAGCAAATTTTTTTTTTTTTTTTTTTTTTTTTTTTTTTTTTTTTTTTTTTTTTTTTTTTTTTTTTTTTTTTTTTTGTTTAAAGAATAACAATTAAAAATATTGCAAAAGTGTTACGGAGAGAAAAAAGCTCGTTCAGGAAGCCCATCAATTTCGGCTATTAATGGAAAGATTAAGAAACTCGAACAGCTTGTATGTGTCAATCGTTCCGGATTGACTCAGAGAGACGTTGTAGATATTGTTGAAAAGATTGGTATTGAAAAGATCATTACAAATAATTTTGAAGGATGATTTCGGCTTGTCCCGGTTGTCTTCTTGTCTTATTCCAAAATTCAATCCAATATCAATTTGTCTCAAACACAATATCGTGCTGGAGGGTCCAAAAGAAGTGCTATTTATAGGTGATAGTGATGTAAAATGTAGTTGGACTGAACTGGGAACAAAGCTTGGATTTATCCTTATGATCCGTAAACAGCTTAACAGCTTAAGGTGCATATAGTGCCGGGGGTGAACAAAAAAAAATCGCCAACGATAAGATTGTTTAAACAAAAAAACGTTGCTATTACTAATCGAAGAGGGCACGTGTCTCGAAACGTATATCGTCTGTTTGCAGCAGTCGTAGCCACCTACCAAAGAAACACACACATGGATATCATGGCGTGGTCTCATTACTTTCTGTCCACAGTAGGTTGTCGATTATTAAATGCGAAATGCTTGCAATGTTGGGCAAGATTTGAGTTGTTTACGACACCTTTTGCGATTGTAAATTAATAGCAAGTAAACAGATTGCTTAGCTTTATTGAGAACTTGCAATTTCGGCTACGATGAATTGTGTGTGAAACGCGCGAGACCCATTATAACCGCGATCATCATCTATTGGTATAGCAGAAATACTAATGTACGTTTGTATCTATATTTATTTGTATACACGTATGTATATACGTATGTACAGATATAGCGCTTACGCAACTTCCGCTTGTTTTTCCGTTTCGCATGCCCGTGTAAGTCTTATGAAAACGTTTTACTACCATTGATAGACGAACGATTCCAAAGCAAATGCAAGCCGTTTTACATACATATAAGTTTATCTGTCTACTTATAGTGCTTTTGCATTTGTACACGAAACTTACGTTATTTGAGAGAAAAAAAAAAAAAAAAAAAAAACA
Source organism: Glossina austeni (assembly GCA_000688735.1). Taxonomy (NCBI): domain Eukaryota; kingdom Metazoa; phylum Arthropoda; class Insecta; order Diptera; family Glossinidae; genus Glossina; species Glossina austeni. The sequence goes on along the minus strand of KK502404.1, from coordinate 821,639 downwards.
AGAAAAAAGAAAAAAGAAAACCGAAACCTTACGTAGACTTCAGATTTGATACAATTTTGGGAAATTTTTTTTTGTTTACATACATGTATACCATATATATATATAAGTGATGTAAAGATAATGTAGAGCAATGTAATGAAAATGAAAATGTATAGAAATGCAACTAGCGAAGAGCAAAGTATAAATTGTATTGTTATGTTACTCGGTTGCCAGTTGCCATGTTCTGATGTTTATTGATTTATTCACGCTATGCCGCCTTCGCTTATTTCATTCATTTATAAAACAAACACGTTTGTTTCGTTTGAGTTAACACGAACGTTTTACTCATTCACAAAAATAACATATACACACGCTTACATATATGCATATATATATATATATATATATATATATTCAGTCTATTACTATTTACGTGTGTCTATATGCTCGATACAGATATACCAAGTATTGGTTATTTTATATTTGTTTATATGCGTGCGTATATGTACATAGTGTTGTGTACCTTTCAGTATTGAATATATAAGTATGTAAGCGAGTGTGCTCAACAACGACATTGGGAAGTCAGAAACCGTAGAGATATTCGGCCAATGTAAAATTTAAAATTTTATTTGCCGATAAGACTCAACACTACGACAAAACAATGTCAAAACAATATGTATGCATGCATACATATAATGCATGTATGTAAATATGTAAGTACTAATTTTGCTATTATTAAAAAAATATTTGCCAATATTTTCTGTCATATTTTGAGAAATAAATTCGCATACATGTGAAGGCAGGCTCTTCACCATTGCACGCATTAAATAATTACGAATTTGTTACGCAAGAGCACAAAGTTACGAGATATTGTTATCATATCATAGCGTACATAACAATTTGTATTAATTAATAATTAATGGCTATCCTGTTTTATATTTTTTTTGTAAATTCTTAGCTCGTTAATTAATTTTCTATAGTTAACATAAAATATAAACAAGGTAGGAAAGTATATTCGGTTTGACCCTGAACCTTTCGTATCCATCGTCGTTATCCTGAAAAAAAACAAAAAAAAGAACATTTTCTTATATTCTCTACAATAGTGAGGGGGCGCGGTTGATTTTTTTCCATTGTATAAAGTGTATACGCTGCCCTTTATGAGTCATAAATAAAATACACGTAAAGCAAAGGTGTTCACAGTTTTTGTTGCATAGGAGTGTTGCATAGGAGTTGTAGGAGGCCTTGTTGTTCTTTGGCCGGTTTGGATTATTTTTGGAAATCTTTTGAAAATTTGTAAGCGATATCCTCAGTTTTGCGAACGAGAGAATGTTTACCACAAATGTTACACGGGTGGGCAGATGGACTGGTGGACAGATGGACAAAGGAACACACGCACATGCTTAGGCACATTTTGAATTCGAGACGAAACTTTTAAATTATGAAACACTATAAAATTGAGTAGGCGTGGCCGCTTTTTCAATTTTTTGTAGATTTATCTGCTGCAGTTTATGAGTAACGAAAATAGGGATGTTCTTAGTTTACGTGGGTACTGCAGGCGTGTCGCCTGTTTATGCCAAATTTGAAGTCGATAGCAATTTTGCGGCCAGGAGAATGTTTACCACAGACAGATGGACAGATGACATGCTTGGACATGCTTAAAGAATATATATACTTTCTGGGGCCTCTGAAGCTTGCTTCTGGGCGTTGCAAACGTTTTGACATAATGAATACACTCCCCCTTTCTCGGTGATGGGTATAGCAAAAGGAAGAAACAACTTGTTAAACCTTAAATCTACCTTTCGAAAATAAGAAAAATGTGTATCACAAAAATATTCGGCAACACTTTGAGCCTAACACAGTATATAAGCGTAAATTTACCATGGGGTACATGAGTTAAACATCCACGCCCATGCACTCAGGTGACGGAGACATAGCATGCAGATTATGTAGGATAGGAGTTTAAACAAGTTGCTGTCGTTTGACAACAGACGGCTCCATCCACCAGGTTTGGCTGGTGTGATGTCGTAAGTTTGGTCATCTGATAGCAACGTAACCTTGAACTGTTGGTCACTTGCGGGACAAGTTTATTTTTTTTCTGCTTTGCTTGAAGCGAAACTTCTTCAGGAACGTAGAATGTTTTAACCTCCTTGCTGTTATCCGCAAACATTACTTCTTCCGATTATCACTTGTTCCGATCGATGGCAGATGATCGGTCTGAGCAGCGCGTTACATCATCTGAAGATACCAAAAACTGGATCGATTTCCAGATTGCCTCAAATGATGAGGCCTTCTTTCGAATGCGAGAACATGCGAAAATAGTAGCGGCTAGTGATGGACACTTCTTCACAATAAATTTCTAATATTTGATAGAAAATGAAGCAAACCTTCCTGTCGCTACCTCTAATAAATAAATAAATAATAATAATAATAATAATAATAATAATAATGAACTTAGATGTATTCGTCTTAACTTTGAATAAGAACTGAACTTGACGCGAGAGTGAAAATAAAGCCCGTCATTCTAAACAAAGCCCGACATTCAAATGGAGCAGTTTCCGTCAATGGACTTGACATACAAAGACTGTAAATTATGCTGACCGGATTATCCGGGTTTAGCCGAGACGAGCTTATGATAAGCTTGTGATTGATTGCACCCAAATGCATGCTCGAAATGCCCTATAAAGCGTAATTCGCTGTTAGTTCTTTGTTGAGGGATTTGAGAGGGATTGGCGAGATCTATGAAATTGTGAAATGATGTATGGATTCAAATAGTGTCCATAGCATAATTCTTTTTTTGCGTCATTTTTCATACAAACGATTTGCATATGAGACCTTGACCGGCGTAAAGTGTCGAGTTGTATAAAATGTATCTAAATGTATATACAATATATATATATATATATATCGAAATGATTGAAAAAAAAAAACAATTAAAGCAATAGCTTCGTTGTATACTTTTCGCTTTGTGTCGCAATGACAAATCATTTCCCGCGTGCCGATTGTCGGCGAATGTAAACAACATTTGTTGTCCTTTTATAAAATTGTTGGTTTTTCCAAAAAAAAAAAAAAAAAAAAAAAAATTATTTGCTAAGTCATTTTATAAGTTTGGGAAACGGTGATGATCTTCTATATTTGGGAAATTGAGTTTATGTAAGTTTTTGGCGCCCAATCAATCGCATCATGCTTCGCTATTTATTCTCTTTAGCTATTATCGTATTATTACTTGCATGACCGTTCAATTAACTATATTGTCAATGACAAATGAATCAATGAATCAATGAATGAATGAATGAACGAACGAACGAACGAACGAACGAACGAACGAACGAACGAACGAACGAATACATTCGACTTTTTCTTATCAAAAGTGTGCGCGCAAGTATATACCAAATACATTATTACATATATTAAGTATATATGTATATATACATATATACACAAATGGAACGACATATGTTGAAATTCATTGAAGAGAAATTTTAGTAATCTTACTATTTTGAAAAGAAACAATATATACAACACGTGTGCATGTAAAAGATAGACGCGGGAGACAAGAAAATTTTCGAAAGCTAAAAAGCAATACGAACGCGCCAAGTAGAATATGTTTGTTTGTAAGACTAAATAATACTGCAGGGCGGTGTTCGTGACGCTCGTCAACGCTAAATAATTTAAAAAATGATTGCCCGTTCGCGTGCAATAACTGATTCACAAACACCCTAAGCATGATGCTCAACTATAATGTCTGTTTGAATTTACGAATTGATGAATTGACGAGTTGACGTATTTACTGTTCACGTGATTACGAAAATTAACGAAATGCTTTTCTGCAGAGCATCTTAGAACTTTTCGCCCGCTCATCTATGATCCCTCAGCGTCATTATTTGTGACTGGGTGTCAATTTGCTAAGGATTCTTACATTTCTTTATCCCAAGAAATAAACATTCAAGTGACTGTCGAATACACAAAGAACATGCATGCTGCATGCATTTTCTAAGCATTTTCCAAGCGAATCTTTGCTCCATCGCTATTGTTCACCCACCCTAGTTGTGTCCTCAACTGAATCAAAATTGCTTCGAAAAAAAAGGCGTCCTAAGAAAATGTCACACTTTGGATGACCGGTAAAATACAACCTCCTGTGCTGTAATTTCCGCAGATCGTACGCTTTTTCGACCAAATGCCATCAAACCATCACCGAAGGCTGAGGGGTATATTTATTTGATCAAAAAGTTTGCCACATTCCCAGAAAGAAGGTACCACAGAGACCACACAACGTATATGTACGATTTGAGAATGGCCGTCTGTCCGTCTGTCCGTCTGTGTAATGTGTATTGTAAACATTTTCTTGACTGTAAAAATTCGACTATCGTTTTGAAATTTGGCAGTAACATGGGAAATTCTTGTACGCAGGTTGACATCGAAAATTGGTCAAATCGATCAAAGGACACGCCTAAAGTGCTACGTGAAGTGAGGACATCTCTGTTTTTGGAAAAGAATAAAAAATTGTTTTTTTCTTTTGTTCATTACTCACAAACTGGAGCAGACAAATCTGCAAACCTTTGAATGTAAATGCTATGGGCGTTGCTGTAGTACAAAAATGGAAAAAAGCGGCCACGCCTACTCAATATTATAGAGTTTCATAATTTTATTTTTATCTTTGAAAACTTTTATAACCCACAGAAACAAGTTTCAAAAATTCCACGAAGTATGTAAATTCTTGGCCAGTTTCAAATTCGGAATGCACCTGAGCGTGTCCGTCTGCGCAACTGTGCAGTAGCCATGGTAAACATTCTTCCGTTCGCAAAAATGAAGGTTTTGCTTACAAAATATACATAAAAGAATGCCTATAACGCCGAAACGTCTCACTCTTGCGTTCCGTGCTTTTCGCATGTTACTCATAAACATTACGTACAACATATAACCCTATAAATTTGCACTTTTAGTTTGAGGACATTCTTCGTAGAGAAAAGAAAAGCATCCGCGCCCATTCAATACTATGGAGTATGAAAGCGTAGTTCTTTTCCTCTTCTTTTTGCTTTTAGGATAAGGGCGATGGGTGTGAAAGATTCGGTCATGACCGAATACAATTTTCTTTGTTGTTGATTCGATTCGGCGGCGATAATTTGCCGCCGCTCACGAAAACTTTTCACGCTTTTGACATTCGGATTGGCACAAAACAAAAGCAAAAGCAAGGATATTATCAACAAACTAAAAAGCTAATCTTTTCTCTCGGAACTAAACTCCCGATTACCTAAGTCAGTAACTACACGCATTTATGCTTTCAAAACCGCCAAAAGCTCTAAATTTGTCCTCTATTTTAGGTAGACATTGGGTACTGCATTAGATATTGCGAGAGTAATGGATATCGTTGCCAACTTCGACATTCCATGCATCGGGAATAGAAGTTGAACAGTAACTTTTATTCTTTTCGCGAGACGTGGGCCTTTTCTACTCAGTGGCTGCGTGTCGAAGAAGAGAAGAAAATTACGCAAAATCTTACCAAATAACTAGGAATTGTTTTTTAAACGAAATCAAGGCGCGAGGCTTGGCAGTTACTTGCAATCTGATCTAGATAATGTGAACACATGTGAACATTTGTAAATATTTTATTTACATATGCACTTATTTTACACATACACAACTTTTCAAAACGTACAACAACAAAACGCCGTAAAGTTTCTCGTGGTAAACTGGTTCAAAATCATTTTCGTCAGTTGAAGATATTACCTCGCACTCGTTTAGAGTTCACTTTTTTTCAATTCAAGCGAACTTGTTCGACCTGGTCGTTAAAGCAAGCAACACAAAGCTAGCGAGTCGCCAACTATCTCATTAGCAAACAACCAACTGGGCGGCCTAACGAGACACGCAATCGGTTTCAGGAAAACCCGAACTCGATATTCTGCGTTCAACAATTAAATTATGCGATTATAGACTTGTAACGCATTTGTACGTATGTAATGTCATGAAATACGAAAAAACTAAATGGCCGATCAAACCTACTATTTTTTTTTTTTTTTTTTAAAGAAATCGGAGAACAACAAATATGAGAATATTTCCTTTGGGCACTTTTTCATGATAATTGTCTGTAGCGTGTTCGATCAAAGGTACGCAGTTTTCTATCAGACTCTTCACTTTTCTCGTTCCTTAGTACGACATTAAGCTAAGTCACCTTTTTGAGGGAAGAAGTAAATAGCTGACTGCCATATGGGTATCAAATAAAAAAACTTAGAGAGTTGAATACGAAAAGCATAGCGGTGGGTAGGCCAGGCTCGTTGCCCGCCGAATATAATTTTCTTACTTTGTACTCATGAAAAACGAATCGGAGGATATTCATTTTGTCAAAACGGTTGCAAGAAGATGCAGGAGGACGGCTCACATACCCCATAAACTAAATATATTCTTGATCAGCATTGAGTTCTGAATCGGTTTAAGCAAGTTCCCTTGTCTGTCCGCATGTCGTATCCATTTCCCTAAGTGCAATAATGAAACTATCGGCCAAGAATTCGGCGCGTACATTGAAAAAGTGTTTGCACGCAAGTTGCCATTGAAAATGATCTAAAAATGGTCAAAGAATGCTGTCAGAGGACAACATCAACTAACAACGCCACTCACTTCTTTTATTTAAAACAAAAAAAGGTATTTTGCTCATTATATTCGTAACTTCGTGATTCCAAGACGAAATAGTCATCGACCCATTTCTGTATATCTTCAACTTTGCTATATATAACTAAATATGAGCGCATTCATTTCACCCAGTGCTAATCAAAAGGAGAAGGAGGTTGTGAGAAGAATAGTTCTCAAGCGGGGAGGTAAGACACTCTCAACATAAGTTAACAATTATCTACGGAGTTGTCTTTGCGGGAGACGAACGGACATATGTAAATTCCATGGTTCTCATTGCAAGAATTTCTTCCACGAAATCTCGCAAATCGCTTTCTAGCTGGGTCGTAGCTTATGCTCGTTTGATGGACTAAACGACAGCTTGTAAACCACTGCAATTTATAGCGTGCCAGCATCAATATCCAAGTTGCCCAAGTACCCAAGATTTCGGGCAAAATCAACGCGTCATACGTCGTTTTATGAAGTAAGCAATTTCCGGAAAGAATCTATTAGCACACATAATATGTATGAGCAAATAAGATGTACATACACATATATATGTACAGCTATGTATATAGCCCTGGCCAAGAGTGCTGTTGAACAAACTAACTTTTACTGCATATTTGAGTTTTAAGTAGAAAAATGAAAGTCTTGAGAGCAGAGTGTTTTCTGTTAGATGTTTGAACGGCGTTCAATTCAGGTATGATGTTTGTGCCGTCCCATGCACTTAGGGCGGCGCATTTCGGAAAAAAGTCAAGAATCTGCATAAATATGCATTCGAATGTCCGAGAATTGCGGCCACCCTGTCTTTGTCCGCGGACTAAAATCTAAATACGGTAGGGTTCAGTTTAGTCGTAGCTACAGTGAGCGCTTAGTCGGTGTCGATTGTGCACACAATCACTAGGCTGCGACCGTTTCCCTATCTCTTTCACTTTCGTAACTTCTTCCCGATCGTCACCGCATTATACGATATTCGGGTGCATCTCGGGTGAGTGAAAAAGCGCTAATACCACGGCAAGCCTTTTGATTAAGGGCTAGAAAATATCCCGAAAGCGTTAATTAGGCTTGAAATCTGTGGAACGCGCCAAACACTTTAAAAAAGTAGCGCTATTAAATCTACACCCGTGTAATATCATCAAGTGTCTTACTTAAGTTCACTTACTTCATGTCAAGTAGGGTCAGTAAAAAAGGGCGTTAGCGACGGCAATTTGATACACGGGCCTACCTACCAAAAAATTGCTTATGGAAAATACAGAATGAAAATTAAACGATTGACTTACTGGCGTCGCAGCCGTAATTGACAGAAAACCGAAACAGTGGGTATCTAAAATTGACCCAAAGACGAACGTCTCTGTTTTGCTTGTCTTTGCCGAATACGCAAATACGAGTAAATGAAAATTGTCGTAAAACTGTCGAAATCTGCAAACCGAGTCTTGTCGAGCTTGTCGAGCTTGTCGAAGAGGGATTAGAAATGAAATGAAAGCGTGAACAGCATTTTCTCGTTATTTTGATTTATACTGGAACGGGGAATAGCGAACAAATAGGCGGGCGTCTAAAGCTAAATCCAGTTAATTTGATTTATCCTCAATTCTCAATCTAGTTCAAGAACATGTACATATACATATACATGTGCATACACGCATACACGCATGCACTTGTTCATATGCGCACATTTGCTATGAACATTGTTTATGAAATTTCCAATGCATATTTCTATGTTTTACAGCCATTAGACCATCTGCACTTAATTGTAGTATAACGATGAAGTTGTTTAAGAAGAAGATTGGCTTTAGTGTTGCTTGAGGCTCTGGTTATTACGACAGCACAATCACAACGGAAGCTATTCTTCCTGCCGCATAAACATGTACATTTATATGCACATGCACATGCATATGCACATGCATATGCACATGCACATGCACATGAACATGAACATGAACATGAACATGAACATGAACATGAACATGAACAAACACAAATACAAGCATCAAGCGTATATATAAAACGCACTAACTAGACAGCTCATTCATTCATTAATGGTAGAAAAAGCCACACTAACAACAACAACAACAACAACAACAACAGCAGCAGCAAACTTTTGCTTAAATTAACTTCATTCATAAACACGTAATACACACTCGTTCCCATTCACTAACATTTTGAGTGAATGAAATATTTCGTAAAACGAGGGAAAACAGTAGAATGCGAAAAAAACTAACAAAATTACACACATATAACACATGCAGACAGACAGATGTACGGACAAAAAATAAAAATTGAAACGAGTTTACGCTAAGACTTGGGTCCGGGATCTTCTCTTCTTTTATATGCGACTGAATTGCTGATGCATATTTATATATAATATATGTACATACATATTATATATATATATATATATATGCATGTGTATGCTGATATATATATATATATATATATATATATGTATAAGCTTAGCTTAGTATTGTGTTGTCGAAAAAATTCCTTTCGGCTCTCAAATACGAAATTTCTGCTCTTTCTGCTGCTGTTTCTTCCAAACTAAACTGATAATGTTTGTCGGCAATGGCTGCCCTTTGTTCTATTGTGAATGTTAATTTCATTTAATAATTCCCTTACGCTTAAGGTACGCGTAAGGCAAAAAAAAAAAAAAAGAGAGTTATTTTCGTGTTTTCGAAGCGCGTCGCGTTGCAGCTCAAGCTTATTTACAATAATGGCGTGTTATGACTGCAAATGAGACTGCAAACTGCACATGTTTGTTGTAATCGTTTGAAATATTTCCGTTTTTCTTCTTTTTTTTTTTTTTTTTTGGTTGAATGCTTCAATATTTGGCGAAAATTTGATTGTTGCCGCACAATGGCTTTTGACATGTAAAAGTGTTGCACAATTCCTAGCAAATTTGAATGAAATTAATAATCGGTCAAGTTGCGGTTATGCTAAAGCAAGCAATTTTTTAAATTACTTTCGATGTCATTCCGAAAGCGTTCTATGCTTTTGAGCTAATTTATGGCTTAAGGATGAATCGCACAGAGTTAAAAAAAAGCTTTCAAGGGCGCACACTTATGGTTAAATAGAATTATCTTTGTAAGGTTTTATTTAATTTGCTTTTCACTGTCACCATGGAATTCACGAACAAACACATCTTTGGTTGCAACGGCAACGCAATCTGGTACGAATGATTTTTACTTTACTGTATACACAAAATGGCGCCCGCCACAAAGTTGCGGATTATCTTCTTTCTTTTCTCTTCTCAAGTCCATTTAAAATTGACATAATCGCTACTTGATGGAAATGCTTGAAGAGTTGAGAGCGATTTATTTTCCTTTCTTAGCAAACTAAGCCGACATGTAAGTCGTCATTGTAAAAGTAAAAGTTTGGAGAGTAGAATGGACTCTACAAGGTTAACTTGTCATCGAGGCGATGGTGGTCCCTCTTCGTGTAATATGATGACGGTCGGAAAGAAAGGTGTGGAAAGGGTAAGGAGGAAATGTAAAAGGGTGGTCTGCGTAAGTCGGTAAATTCTATCGCGTTAAGATTTGACGTCGCGAACACAAACTTGGTAGTCGCAAAGAAACCTTGTAATAATGAGGGCATTCAATTGAACAGGTTGAACAGAATGAGACTTTCAAGAAGTCAAAAATAAATTATATCGAAAACAGTTTTTTAAAATTTTGCCACACCCTCAGACTTTCATATATAGTCACATAAAAGTAACTGGGGCATCTTTTAAAAACTCTTTCATGTTATATAACCTTTTGGCTTTTCCACGTATGAAGTCTGCCCCCTTTTGCATTGGAAGTATGGCGTTCATGTTTTTGAAAATCGCCGTCAGCTACTACAAGGCCTGGTGGTCACAACGGTCGGCGGTTGCTTGGAGAGCGGCTTATTAATAAATTCCGATGATTAGCATAAGTGATGGGTGCAACATACCTAAGATACTTAACATGGAAATTTTCCAAGCGTTTAAATTGATGGGAATCCTTACATTGTTCCCTTATCGGTGCGCCTATTTACATTTCGCCTAACCGAATATAAAGTTTAATCTAAGAATTTTGATAGTCTACAAACGTTGTTGGTGTAGCTCATTATGTTTGAAACGAGAAAAGCAGATTTTAGGGAAATTAAAGTGTCAAAGTACATTAAGGGCACTGGTTTCATTAACATAACCTCAAAGCAAGCAAAAAAAAAAAAAAAGTGCTTTGTGGATCTTCCAATTGTTTAGTTTAAGATTTTACAGATATTTACTTAGCCTAAATTAACTGTGTCTTTATTGGATGTGTGTATTACGTATAGCTATTGCAAGAATTGTATTGCATCGTGTGTGTGTGTATGTTTTTTTTTTTTTTTTGCCCAGCGAGCAGGAGGTAGAAAATCTTCGGAAGATACTGCTGGTTCTTAGTAGCAGCATGTGTGTGTATGTGTATGTGTGTGTTTGTGTGTGTGGGTTTTTTTTTTTTTCATAAAATATGTACAAATTTTCTTAAATATTATAGAAAAAGAAAAAAGAAAAGAAAATTTTGAAAACATATTGAACTTTAATATTATGAAGTGTTTGCAAAAATTTTGATCAGCGACTTTTACAGGTAAAAATGTTGAAGGATAAAGAAATACCAGTGTACATAACGGTTGCATTCGATGGATTTGCCTTTCCTCTACATGAAATAAGAGTTTTCCATTTAATTGATTTATTGATTTATTCAGTGCACGCCGACGCTCTTCATGGAGCACTCAAAATTCCTCTTCCAAATTCATTACTTTTGTTGGTTTGTTCGAAGAAGTCTGCTGCCGAAGCCCGCCAAACACGTTCAGAGGCTTATGGTGATGCTGGCCCCTCATATCCTAATTGGGTTGAACGGTTTAATAGCGGCGACAGCAATTGACTGAAAATGCCATTTTTTGGCCGCTTGCTGCAACAATTGTCCAGGATACACTGCTGCAGCTCAAATTGAAAGTTCGGCCACATCCAGCGTGCCCACCAGACATGGTGCCCCCTGATGTGACCATTTGTACAGATCGGTGCAGCATGGCTTGGCTGGCACGCGCGTCCACAAAGTTAAAGAAATGCGAAAATGATTCGATAATTGGGTCGCTGCCAAACCAATATATAGGTTCTTGCGACATGATAGCGCCATGTTCCCAAAAATATTGTAAAATGATGGAAACTATTTTGATTCATTTTCCACAATAAATGCCTGTTTCAGGCATTGAAAAAGTGATCAAAATTTTTGCAAGCACCTAATAATATACAAGTCGGGTCATAATTTTTCATCGATTCCTTAAAGAACTTCCAAATCCGACATTTTACGAAAGCGTATAAAAAATCGATGTCAATTATTTTACTTCTTTCTACACTTTTCAGTATTCATCTATACGCATCGGTCCAGTTGTTAAGCGTGATGTAATGAAGGCGTCAACGATGTTAGAGCATGAGCCACAGTAAGTAAACATTTGCCTCTAAAATGTGAAATGAAATTTGTAAAAAAAAAACTCGACTCGACTTGAACGTGCAACCAGCATAAAATACGAGTCAAACTGATGAAATTTCGATATTATCTGTTCGTCATTTCGCAATCATTGCTCTCTTCTCCCGCTTACACACACGAAAATTGAGACAGCATTGGATTTTTCGTTAGGCATTTTCAGAGTTTCTTCGGAAAAATTGCTAGAAAATTGCTTCCAAGTTAAGAGACAAAAACCACGATATACGTACGTACGTACGATTTACGTCAGAATGATTGAAACTTTCCGCTTCCGTTTGTTTAGTGCAGATTAAAAATTGCGAACATTGCGGCGGGTTATTTTTCCCTTACGCGAAGACTTTTAATTTTGAGATTTTTCAAGAATTAAATACAAGATCAGATAATAATTGTTCCTGTTTTTATGTCGAGAGAGGAGTTTATATTAACAGCGAGTTGTCTTTTATTCACGAAGGCGCGCGAACCGAAATGAAACTGCCATGCAGACACTGTAGCATTAAAGGCAATTGCAATGTGATTATATATCCAATATTGTTATTGTTGTTGTTGTTGTTGTTGTTGTTGTTTTTTATGAATAAATTAATAGCCATCATCATTAACATGATCAAATTTTATACAGCATGATAGCCGGCTTCCCTGTTCATAGCAACGATAGCCTATTGCTAAGTATGGATAAAACGTATATATATATATAATTAAATATGAATATAGTTGTAGACACATGCTGGCTGTATATACAAGCATATATATATTGTAAATATAAATATATACATATATATATGTATATATATTAATATGTCTTTTGAGTGTTATAGATAATGGTTAGCTTCCTCTGTACATTCGGTAAAGGAGAAATTTCGTGGCGTTTTTTTTTTTTTTCCGAATTTCACTAACCATTCCCTCATAATTTGAATGGATTTTATTAAGCGAAGCACGTACCTTTCGCCATTTTTTTGGTAAGGCTATTAAGACTATCACTGTAAGACTTCTGGGAGCGAAGAACTGAAACAAGTAGTTACAGTAGTTACGGGTCTCGAATTGAAGACAGCTTTACACCGGTAACCGGGTTCTGCAGAGAGCGAAACAAAAACCTAGTCAACCGAGGCAAAAACCGAGATATAGTCCAGATTTCGTTAAAGTCTCTCAATTTATGCCGACTTGTTGTGATGACATACGAGGCCGTTCTTCTTAATCGACTCAGAATACCTTGCATTACTTCTTAGCAGTAGAGAGAGGATGCAATCGTCTAGACAGGTTGGAACATCTTATAATGCACGAATTGCTTCCAAACCTATCGAACGCGGCAAAGTGACGCTTGCCACCATTTGGTCTGCGTGATCCACCTTTTATTATATGTTATAAATCTCTTCAAAAATACTTCTATTTGTGTGATTGGGTTTCCGCAACGATGCGCAGACGTAAAGGCGATCCATTAAATTGTACTTTATGTGTGGTACTCAAACTGTGAATTCCTTTTTATAGCACGCTTTTAAGATTGAAATGTGCAGAGAGGGCCAACCGACGAACGATTCCCGTGTTATATAAACAGTTTTATCATACGCCAGTGATATTGTAAAACGTAGCCAGGATTCTCAGAATTTGCATTTTCAAAATCGTTGTTTTTTTTTATCATTTATGAAATTTCCACTTTTCATGTGTGCGCGTATATACGTACAGCTTGTCAAAGTTATTCAACTCTAAAGCAGTTCAACGCCACGTAGTTTTCCATTACCAAATAACTGGCCCTATACATATATATATATATATATGCGTCTGAAATTTGATAGGAAGCACACGAGCGCAATGCGAAGGGCTTTTAGATATGAAACGGTCGTAGCGTGTCCGTTGAAAATTGCAAGTTATACGATTCCTTTCCGATTCCGTCCGATTTAAAAAAATGTCTGTCATTAATCGCGCGTGCGGTACGAATTTATTTAGGATCATTACAATGTCATCTATTTACCACCTGTTCGCCATTAAATGATCCGCTAATACGATTTCATTGAGTTTACTGACTGCGTCCTTTAATTTACAGCCTCAAAGCTTGTCATCATATTCGTGTATTCAACCACATCACCTCAATTCGTAAATATGTTATCCGATGGTACTCGTTGAAGGTGAGCGGTTCTTATAGATATAGCTATTTACCGTCTAAATCGATACCGGTTAGCTTACTTTAAGAAGTCTAGATAAAGCTATTTATTCATACGTTAACTGAAATTTGCTAAAAGTCGATCTCAAAATTCTTATTTTATATTTTATTTGGCTTTCTCTGTCCTTGCGACTAAAAATGACTACAAATTTATAAATAACATACACTTCAACGTGAGAATAAACACAAACATCTATCAAGAGATTTATTAAAAAAATCGCAAAAAATGCACTTTTATTTGCAAACACATATTAAATTACTTATCAAACATCTAAAAACGTTTGTGTAAGTGAAGCAAAAAACTCTTTACAGTAAAAATATTTTCAAAAGTATGAAAGGCCTTTGGACATACAAATAGCACTGATAATAAATTAATATAAGTTATAATAAAATAGTTAAAATAAAATTTATACCCATCACCGAACGATTACCGATATATTCATTTCGCCAAAACGTTTGTAACGTCCAGGAGGAAGCTCCAGAGAACCCACATACTATACATTTTTTTTATATATTCTTCATCAGCATAAAATTCCGAATTGATTTAAGCACGTCCGTCTGGCGGTCTGTGTAATGTCTGTAAGCTATCGACTTCAAATTTGCACGCAGGTTAATAGTGAAAATGGGTTAAATCGGTTGAAGCCTACATGCCTACAACACTACCTACACCGAGAGCACATCTGTTTTTTATTCAGAAGGAATAAAAAATTGGATTTTTGCTCATTACTCGTAGACTACATCAGGTAAATGTGCAAAAACTTAAACATCTATTCTGTGGAGAGTGCTGTAGTACTTGTGCCTGTGTAGTGAGAAAAATTGACCACACCTACCCAATATTATAGGACATCAAAATTTAAATTTTTTTTCAACTCCTCTACAACGCGCAGGCTTCAAAAACCCATAATATCTGTGAATTCTTGCAATTAGGAATGCATCTATGCATGTCCGTCTGTCCGTCTGCCACAACCGCGCGGTAGGTGTGGTAAACATTCTCCCGTGCATAAAAATAAAGAGCCAACTAACTGGTCAAAGGAGATGCCTACTGCGCCCACCCCTCTATGCAGCAAAAACTGTGAACACCCTTGAACACCTTCCCTGTGTTTTGCTTTTTACTCATAAAATGCACTTTTCCACTTTTATTCTGAGAGTAGAAAAAATCGCCCGCGCCCGCGTCCGCGACCGCCCAATATTATGAAATAAGAAAATTTAATTATTTTCTTCCTTTTAGCCTTCTTGTAAGATAACGGCGATGGGCATAAAAGATTCGGTTCCGGCCGAATTAATTTTCTTGCTTGTTTATTTTTCTTTCTTTATCATTCAATATATCGTGCATTATTCTGGATTATCTAGTTCCGCTTAACATCAGCGAGCGATGCTTTTAGTGAGCGTTTCGCACGCTTACTTCAGTGTAGGAAAACAAACTTCGATAATACCCCTTCAAAGTTGGTTGTTATTTTTAAATATATTTTGGACAATCTATCTCCACTGCTTGACCTGATTCCATATATATTCCAAAACTTTAATGTTTTCCTACAGAAACCAATCATTTATAATCCTTGTCGCACGCTTTAAGTGGTGATCCAATCAGATTCTGAAACCAGCCGATTTTGCTCTCTATCATTCCGACCTCAGACAACCTGTAGTATGCAAAAAAGGGGAGGTACCCTAATATGTGGCCAGCAGTGCAGTGTAGTTTACTTTGTGTGCACAATTGTGATGCCCTCCCGTCCAACTCTATTAGTTTTCCTCCCTAACATCGTTCTTCCAAAGGTGCACGACGCTGCTGGCGATACAAGAGCTCCGATAAATGACAAATGACGCTTTTTTTGGATTTTTCAATTTCGCCCAAAATTGCTGGGCACCATCCAGATTTCTGCTTCCCCATTTATCTGACACGCTCACAACGAAAAACTCATTAATATCGTTCACTGTTTCTCCAAGGGGCTTAAATGCCTCTCGCTCGCTTTTAACGGCCAACGATTCCAGCAGTCTTGATAACGGCTTGCATGCTTTATTTTTTCTCTACTCTTAATTTACTGGCGTTATAAACCGGTTTCCTGGACCCCTTTAATGTCTTCATTTCAGTCGTCCCATTTCCTCCCTGTCACAAATTCGTCGGAATACAGTGAGTTTCTCCACTGGCCACTTTGATTTTTTATGAAAGGATGGAAATAATTGAACATAGAAAAAAGATAATGGGTAGTGAAATTTAATATAGAAATGATTTCTACACTGCTTTTTGCACTGTTTTTTCGACCAACTCCGGAGCACTTTCTTTATGTATCGCGAATCGGGAAAACGAGAAAAAAGACAAAGAGATGAGGGGACATGTTCAAGTAGAAGAATATGTTCTTTGTCGTAGAGCTAAACAATGTTGTGAACTAAGAATAAAATCTTTTAATTACTTAGTCTAAGTAAAAGTATGTTTTTTTTTATATGTTTTCGCTTAAATTTGTGCTATTTATGTTTCAATGGCTGTACGTATGTTCTTTCTCGAAGGAACGATTTAAGGCGAGAACCGACCAAGTGACTGCTTCAATTTATTTATTCGTTCTCTATTGTGTAGATTCGCAACCATTTTGGCATTTGACGTTAAGGTTGAGAGGGAAGCTCAAGAAATGGCCGATTCGTTGGGCGTGAAGATCTTTCAAGCCGATATCATTTATCATCTCTTTGATAAATTTATGGCGTATCGTGAAGAACTTAAACTAAAGAAACGTGAAGAATTTCGTTCCATTGCGGTCTTCCCCTGTAAGCTCACGGTAAGCCAATTAACAATTAATTATTATTATTATTTATTTATTTTTAAAGTAAAAAAGAAAAGAAAAAAAAAAACGTCAACACCAACTATTGAATTTTACTTTAAAGAAACCCGCATGAATGTAAAAGTTGTAAATAAAAGAAAACCAAGTGAGAAAATTGCATTCGATAACCGGTAACCGAATCCTCTAAAGATACTCATCATCGTTATTCTATTTTTGTGGAATAATTTTGTGCAACCGTGTATCGTGTATCTGTTATAGTTTGTGAGCAAAAGTATTCACTGTTTTTCTTAGACAGACGTATAGGCGTGGTAGGTGTGTTGTCTGAAAATTGTGGTTCATTTTCAAATTCTTTTGCAAGTTTGTGAGAGAACGTTTATCGGACAGATGGACATGTGAACAGACGGACAGGCCGAATTTGAGAATGGCCAAGAATTTATCTACTTAATGGGATTTTTGAAGCTTGCTCACCATAACATTGGGTAGGCGTGCTCAACTTTTCCCATTTTCGCCTATAGTTTACATACGTTCACATTCCAATGTCGATAGCTGCATTTTTGTGGACAGGAAAATGTTTTAAACAGACATTACACAGCGGGACGGATGGACAAATGCACATGCTTAAATTCATTCAGAATTTGAAGCTGACCAAAAATATCTATACTTTGTGGCAAATCTGAAGCAAAATGAATATTTTTCTCATCCATCACTGATGGGATGAGAAACATTTACCATGTATAGGTCGGAATATGTATGGTATGCTAACGCGGGAAATTTTTGTAAAATTTCTCAAATTGACATCTTTATGAATGACACACACGCAAAATTCAGATCATACTACCATTTCATTCTGCATGTGAGTTCGTCCGATTAAAGGGAAAGAACGAACATTCTTAAGAAAAAGTCCTAAAGACAAAGGATATCCACTTTGAAGCTGCAAATATGGCGGGAGTCTGCTCTTTCGCAAACTACAGTTGATAAATGAGTGCTGCAACTAGCCGAACGATGTGACTTGTAGACATTTGAGAAAGGAATGGCGTTCGATGTAGGGGGATTTGCGCTATAAATCATTTTCGTGCAAACCGACCTTTAAAATAATTTTCATGCCAACCTTTTTTTTTAATAAACCCAATATTTACTCACTTTATTAATCGAACGCATTAGTCGCTAATATGCGGCTTGCAAACATACGTATCGTTATTTGCTCACAGACACGGCTTCGCATAAAGAGAACTACTACTAATTAATATCTATACCATAGCTGTTGGCGATAAGTGCCTTCCTATGTAACCAAAATGTCAGCCAAAAGCGTTCATAATCAGAAGACCGATAAAGATAAAGATAAGCGGAATAGGAGGGGAATAGGTGATAAGTGTTTTTTGTACATCCACATTGTCAGCTGCGAAAGATGAACGATGTTTGTTTTTCAATGGCCGGGAATTTTTATCTTAAAATTCGTTGAGATAAAAATCGATCGAATCGCATTTTTCCTCATTGAATAGGCAACTAAGAGGCATGTATGGCATATTAGGAGCTATTGTCCGTCTGATTTCCGTATTGCATTAAACAGACTTTTGCATTTCCTTATACTCGCGAAATTTCAGAAAATCTCTATTAATTGAACGGGTTTGATTTCTCTGCAGTAAGATCAGGTATTAGAGCGTAATCGTGTGTTTCGTTAGTTTTGGTAGGAGCTGTCAACTCTTGAATACGAATCCAAATGTCATCCGGTGCGGATCAGTCAAACGATTGCAAATTTATCAAAAACACGGATAGTATGTCCGTCGTGAGCGTACCAGCAAACTTGTTAGTTGTAAACAATTTTATGGCAATGGTATGGAATACCAGCTCGTTGTAAAAAATATCTATTCCTTTGACTCGCTCGCAATTGTCTCGCTCGCTCACAATTGTAACAAATATTCGAAATAAAAACTTTTATCATAGATAACTAAGAATTTATTGCGTTCTATTTGAAGGTGCTGCCACTGTACGTATTCAACTCTCGTGATCCAATTGTAGTGGGCGTTATGGTTGAGAACGGCATTGTTAAAGTTGGTACGCCCTTATGCGTTCCCACCAAAGATGTAAGTACAGCAACGTAGATTTAAATTGAAAAATGTTTCGAACGACTTCAGCAACACACGAAAACATTGCGTTTCTGTTATTATTTCGTCGACATTTCTATTTCGAACAAAATATATTGAGCCACACTGGGCTTACTTGTTCGATTTATATATTACTCAGAAATGTATATCAAAGACATCGCGTAACATAATGCTTTGATTTTGGCTAAGAGCGTTGGGCAAATGCCTTTTCGCGCCACCAAAGTGGCCAGAGTAAATGTGGTAAACTTGGGTTAACTAACCCTTAGATGGATGAGCCTGCAAAATTTTTCTAACCAAGTAATCGATGAACGTGTGCTTAGGCTTACGGCGAAGAATTTTTTTTTTGCTCTCGGCTTTTTAGCCGAGTCGATTAATTGAAAATTTTGCACAAAGCGTCAGCTTCTTGCGCACTTTGTCATCATATGAGCGTTCCAAACATAAACAGGTGAATGCGTCTTAACCGATCTAAACCGATCCAGATTTAAAAAAAGTGAGTTCTATGGAGTCTTTGATGTGGATTTGATGTGGATGGTACAAATTCAAGGACAAAGTTAATATTACATCATTACCTTTCGCCAATGTAACGTGTCTAAGCTTCCCAGATTTTTATAAGAAGCACAGAATAATACGGACAGATTGCGGCCATCTGTTTATCTGTCTGGCTCTGCTGGATAGCTTATCGGGATGTGTGAATGGTCCAAAGGCAAATGTAGCTCCGGCTGCGCACAGTAAGATAACACCCAAACATGTATACCCTGGCATAAGTCCAAAGAAGAGCAAGTCATGAAACGGTGGTTGTCGAGGCAGGGTAGGTTGACCAAAATAGAATTGCTTCTGGTATGCACGATGCACTTCCGATCAGACTACCGCGATGAATATCTGCTTGTCTGACTGCTGGCTACGGCCCTTCGGGGAGTATTGTGATGGTCAAGAGATCCGTGAGGCTTAGCAGGAAGCGAAACAATGCCTCACATTCATTTTCTATTCTGCTACCTCAGGAGTAGTAGATCCCTCTTCTCAATGGCGATTTTCCTACTCCTTGGTGGCGTTGATTATCGCTTATCATCGCGCAATTTCGACATGTATTCTACGGGAGATATGGCAGCATGACTATACAAATAGGTCACATCGAAATTTAGTGATTCTATGAAAGATTCGCCCCTAGCCGGTTATCGTTTTCTTATGTGTTCTATCGCACAAATGGCCCAAAATTTAAATCTTCCCTGAATTTTGAGTTATTCTTCGGTCCTGCATAGAGATATGCGAATTTTCGCTATTCTTTTTCGAATTTCTGGTTGTTTGTTGCAGATCGACTAACAAAATTAGTCGCGTCTCGCGGTTAGTAGGTCTAAAAAAATTAAAAGAAAAACTAACACGTGCAGAAATAGACTATAATTCAAGGCGGAACACTTATGGACAATACAAGCTATTTTTATGCACACACACTTTTTTATTTATCTACCATTTAGTCATTTATTGATTCAGGTGTCCCAAGCATACCATACTGCATACGTACATTTCCATGCACACATGATATGTGTTTACTTTTATGAAAAGTATTGCGTTCTCCTTTAGTTTAAATTAATCGCGTTTAAATGAATTAATGATGTTGACAAGAATTGTTATGTGTGTGTATGATACAACAAATCAATCGAACAAATTAAGGAAGTTTATCATTATATCCCAAACCATTATACACGTTAAACACCCAGCAGAAACCAACCAACTCAAAAAACACTTAACACGTTTCAGTCTGCATTGAAATTTGCAAATTGTTTCTGAAATTGTTCCGAATAAGTTTGTTGGCGAACCAATCAACATGAGGAAGGAATTGACAAAGTCACGGAGTTTACTTGAGTGATCTATCTTTTGTTTTTTATTTTGGGCTTGTTGCTACAAAAAAAAAACTGCTAGCCTCTATAAAAATGTATTTGGGCGACGTAGTCAGATGCACTTATCCATACTGTCGCGGACTCTTGCCGGTATAGAGACGCAGAAATTTTGTGCCTTTGGGTCGTTAAACACTAAAGTTTAAAGTGATGAAGTGCGATGACTGAATACAGAAGGTACTCAGAAGGTACTACTACTCCTCGTTTCCCCGGCAACATCGAATTTTTTCTACGATCGTAACGTATTGAAGGCCCAAAGAATATCGTTTCTATCGCGGGACCGTAAGAGATGAAAAACGCTTTCTTTTGGAGTAAAATTGCCGATCGATTTTTCATTAATTAAAGCGGTTCAAGAAATCCCTACAGGACTACTTTCTGAATGGTCGTTGTTACTGAAGGTAATCAGTATCCGACGTATGCCTTTAGCTAGTATTTTTTTACTTTCTCTGTTCTTCAACCGGACTTCCTGGCTTTTTGGCTTTGCACTCCTTCTTACACATGAAGGAATAGACGAAAAATATTATAGGAGAAGTGTATCATCCTTGAGAAGGGAGTTCAATGCAACGGCAATAACTCGATTCGTTTAGTAATTCTAATAAAATTACAATTGCATGCATAGCTATATATATATATATAGTTCATAGTCAGAGATATATATATATATATATATATATATATATATATAAGCTACATATATATAACACATAACAGATAATAAGTGCAATCGCACATGCGAACCGCACCATATTTATATACAGGCATGCACGCATGTAAGCGCATTAAAATATGTTAAGATAGGTTCTTGTTTGCCACGGAAGCTTTCAATCCAACGCATACATGCATTGAAAGCGTATAAAAATGTTTATTCATGTGTCTGTGTAAATGCATGTGTTGGCAACTGTCAACTTTACCGGCACATCCTGTTTAAGTATTTGTTGTTGCAAATCTTTAAAACTTGTTTGGCAGCGTTTCTTATTAAATTTTATACCGGTCGTCAAAGGATGGAAGTACGCTAGACTTGTTACTCCTTTTGTAACACAAAAAAAAAAAAAAAAAAAAAAAAAAAAATTCCATAACATGTATACGTTCTCGGTTAACTTAAGATTTTGAATAAATTTAGCCCTATCCGTACACCTGTGGCCAGCTACTGATTGAAGCTCCCATCTATGCAAAACTAATATAACCATCTAAAAAGATAGCGTACACTGTCCCAGTTTATATCCTCACAAGAGCATATATAATATAAGGAGGGTCGTACTATTCCAGTACCCGCCAACGACTGCTACCTGAAATAATTTTCAGAACTTTGATCAATAATTTATGACTGCGAGTAGACAGCGAGCTAAGTAAATATTTTCTGAGGCTGTACCTAAGGATTAAAAGCAAGAAACGCTCAAGCGCTCAGGCGCTCAATTTAACTTAACTTATATCACTTTATTATAATATATAGCCGCCCGAGGTGGTGAGTATTTATCGCACTAAGACGTATACAATTTTCTTATTTGTTCTGGTTTTTTCGTACTAATGCTTATTATGTGTACATACGTGTTGTTTGTATTTGTTTATTTGTTTGTCGCTTTGTTTCTGGAATGCTACATAACGCTTGATGTACGCCGGTATGTTTGGGTTATATTTTATATCATCTCCGTTGGTCTGATCGTTTGTACAAGAATGCTATTCATTGATAATTATAACTTCCGCAATTATATGCAACAGTATGTTTTACATCCTGTTTGGTGGACACAATCATGTGTAAGTTAACTGCTGTGTAGTGTTATCAGAGTACACATATAACAGGGGGGATTCAGCTTAACTGCGCTCATCACGAGACGGGGGTATGCTAACTTTATAACTTCGTGTGCTACGCAATTACACGTGCATATCGAAGAGACGACACTCTTGCGCAATAATTGATATAAATGGACTTACGTTTGTCTCTATTATTCGCAAAAATTTTACACAATAAAAAGGTCACCATCTGGGCCTAATTTTCTGTGTGGATGTTAGTTTATTGTTTAAATTCGTTAGAACAGAGAGAGGGAGATGAAAGACAGCGGGCTAATAATAATATTGGGCTTCACTTTTTCGACAATGTCGACATCGTCACGCATAGAGTTATCCAAATATCAAGGTTATTGGCCATGAGTTGGAAACAGACTTCGGGCATATAAGCAGAAATGGTTAGCTGACAATAAATTCGTTCTAAACCGACTAAAAACTGTGTTAATATTCTTGTTTAGTTCTGAGCGTATTTCATATAAATATTTAAGTGGCTCCAGATTGATCCAACGCAGTTTAATTTTGATAGCTTCCTTTCTACTATTCTTGTCTGCAATAATTTCTCTATAATAAAACCGCAATTGAGACCAGATGCCGTGGTCTCTTCGTTCGTTCATTCACTTCGTAATTCATAACACCATCGTTGCCAGTTGCATTATTTACCATTTATTATTATTATTGTTGTTGTTGTTAATTGCATTTTACATACGTGTACGCAATGTTGTGTTCAATGTCATTTAGAAGAAAATAAAAAAAAAAGCGTAAAGTTGTCTGACACGTTCATAGTTTGATATAATTTCGGAATTGCTTTCTGCTTTTATATTTTCCTTTACATTTTTTTTTTTTTTTTTTTTTTTTAATTAAATTCACAAACTGCGCGTATACGTAAACTAAAGACTTCAGTTCGAAGCCAAAAAATTTAATATTTAAGTTAAAATTTTCGATTTTCTTCGATTCAATGTAAAAGTGATGAGGAAAACAATCTAAGAACAAACTGTTCACCTCTTCATCATTATGACATCGTTGGTAACAATATGGCGTGTGAATGTCTTTATCATGTCTCTGTCTCTGTCCATTTACTACTTAATTGAATTAAAAATGGGAATGTCTCAAATGAAGACATTGGATTTGCCGAATATTTTTGCTAAATGTGGCCAATCATTTGGTGGATTGCGAGACCTTCTCACACTGGCTCTTTCTAGCTGGCTAGGTCTAGCATATATTTAAAACATCTTTGTGGTCAGTGCAGCTTTTCGTTTCGAAATTATAGACTTTTTGCGAGCAAAGCCGCCGTGCGTGTTCGTAAGGATTTTCAGATTAATAATTACCACAATCTATAGCGCAGCTATGCCCACGATGCGTCATTTGAAGGGTTGATCGGGTTATGGTTGTTAACGAAGATGGTTTGCGACAATTTTCCGACTTCTAGATCAATTTTCAACAATCTTCATTTTCGAAGTACAGACAGACCGATGTGATCAAATTGTGACAAATATCGAATCTACAAATATATATAAGTGCCTTATGCGACATTTAATGCGTTGCAAATAATCGACGAACAAACTAGTTTCACCTCCATCCTCGTTGGTTAGCATAGAAATGTTGACGCTTCACCGCAATTCCGCGATTCAGTCGGATTTGTTCTTGGCAATGAATAGTGAAACCAACTTAGAGCAAGTCGTGATGCCCCACTAAATTCCAATTCCATCAAAACACGAAACAATCGGAAATTTGCTAATAAATGCATAATTTCGCGATCTTTTTCGCGCATTATTCTCGTTTATTGTTCACTTTTCAATTTTTCGCTAGTAATGGAATTGTGGTATTCAAATATCCATCTCTTGTTTTTTTTCGTCCAGCCTTGTGGAAATACATAGTTCATCATCTTTTCATAGTTCATCTAATTAGTTTTCCAGCGATGTCGTAACGTGAAATCTGTCGGACTTCCGCGAGTTTTAAAAGGAATTTCATCAACGTTATGAAGAGATTCCAGACCAGATGACCAGAACAAAGCGTGTCTTGAATACCGGCATTTTCAGGGCGAAATTGAGCAAGCCACTCGCATGCTTGTCGATTGTGATAAAGCGTCTTCGTCATAACCAACTTGAATTTTCCCAAAAGCCGCCTACCGCCTACCGCCTTCTTTTTCTTCCTTTCTGTTTTTGTTTTAATTGCCTGTAGAGTGCAGAGTGGGCATCTTGACCAGGTCTTGGAGTAAGGGTTAATATCACCAAAGTTAGGCGACTCGTCTACAGTCATATAATAAGCAAAATGCTCCTTACGTTCTTATTGACGCTATACTTTCAGCCTTTGTAGTATTAACGGTATTTTTCAATTTAAATAACAAGTGTTCGAACTTAAGTGGTGAGTGCTACAAATTCGCTGTGAATCGAAAATGTTGTGCAATTTTCTTCTTTTTTTTTTTTTTTTTTTTTTTGTTCTGCGAAGTTAACAAGCAGGCAATATTCTGACCACATTACACTTCCCTTACTTAACATAAAATCAGAGTCAAACGTTAATAGTAATTTTTGTTAACCACTTCCACTTCCTAATTGAAAAAAGTCGTCTCACGTAAAAAATAAAGCGTCTGGAAGTCCATGACTTGAGAAAACAAATTTAAATAGCGCGTTAAGCATAACATGAATTTTGCTGAGTATATCTTTTGAACTCAGTGCAAGTGAAGTGAACCCTTAATATGCTTTTAAAAAGATATGTATAAGCATAAGTTCACTTACATGCGATAAGAGAAAAATGTGTAACATGATATACTTAAATGCATTCATTGGCCTATGCACGGTTATAAATTTACCTGTGTGTATGTGTGTGTGTGGTACGGCTATTGTTTGAGCGCACACTGGCGATTTTTCAGATGAAATGCACGTCCGTTTATATTCAAGTTTGCGGAAGTAAATTTATTATTCATGTCATCCTGTGCAAGCAAGTATTCGTATTTAGAAGAATTGAATTTTTTTTTTTTTTTTTTTCAACATGCAACGCATGCGCATAGAAGGCCTACGTACGTAGGTACATAGTTAACAATGCACTTTTTTTAATTTCGTACTATGCCGCCGATATTGCTATCGAATACAGTGAACCTTGCGTTTTGCTAAACTATTTCTTTACAAAACAATTCAAAATGTTGTTCGAATAATCTCTTCTCAACAATGCGATCTATTATTGTATTACAGATGTTTACGTAGCCGCTGCATACGAGTACGGTATTCAAATGCAACAGGCAATCCGAACTAGTAGACGTCTAAAAGTGTTTCTTTTTCTTTTTCTTTTTGATTTTATTTTTATCTTCCCTTGCTATTAATATGTATGTAAGTAGTTAGATGTACACACAAAAAAAAAAAAAAAAAAAAAAAAAAAAAAAAAAAAAAAAAAAAAAAAAAAAAAAAAAAAAAAAATAAATAAATAAATAAATAAATAAATAAATGAAAAACGCACACACACACACACACACAAACAGGCATAAAATCACGTGTTGTTAAACATATTCGAACAACGTTATATTATTGTTTTTTTGTTATTGCTGCTACGTCTGAATAATACACTTCCGAATCAGCTTAATTTAATTGTTTCTTCCGGTGGCTTCCGGTGTGTAGTCTATCAATATATCTATTTACACAGCGGCATTTTATTCGTGCATCTCCATCAGTACGTGATTTTTAACAAAAACGAATTCATAATAGTTTAATATATGCGTATATATGTATGTATGTATGTATGTATGTATGTATATAATACATACATAAATATGTACATATTCATATGTGCATACACGCAAATGTTTGTTTATTCTATGTGTTTTCGTTAGCTACGAATGCCTGATTTTGAGATTTTATAGCAATAAAAGGTTGTGTAGATATAATACTCATGATGATGACGATGATAATGATGATGATAATAATAATAATAATAATAATAATAATAATAATAATAATAATATTAATGGTGATAGAAGATGTAAATGTATTAGTTGTTGGATAGTGCCGATCTATTTAAATATTTATCTTAGACCATAATAATAACTAAGAACGGTATAATTAGATTAGAGCGCCAGCCTAGGTCATCTTTGCTATTCTCCATCTTCTATAAGGAAAGTGTTTCGTAAATTATGCTCATTTTCGCTGAAACATTTTTCGCACCGATCTTTTACATGGTGGTGATAATTCAATATATCTTATATTCTTCCTTCGTAGCTTGCCATGGCGAACACTTACATTGGTGCGGAAAGTTTGAGCGTCTGTCGTAAATATCTGCACCAAGCTTTAAACCAATATTAGCTACGGATCTTAAGTTACAGTTAAGTTAGTTTTGTGCACTGATTACAGATGGTTCACGGTCAACTTCCAGCTTGAGCCATCCCCTGACAATATATGTCTAGAAGGTTGCTGCTTTTTCTTATTGCGAGCATCCCAAAACGAAAACGAAAACGAAAACGAAAACAGACGGTTTACGAAAACAACTAAATCGCTTCATAATCTAATCATCATAATAAGGCACATTTTTTGAATTTGTTAATGTTAATGTAATGTAGTGTTTTTAGTAGAAAAAAGCCGCAAGTGAACGCACGGACACTTCTTTCTACTGCTGTAAAGAAGGAAGGGACGTAATCAGTGGTGTTGTGCTAATTTTTTTTTTTTACCGGAACTCGCATATATAATTATATTGGCAGGGCCGCATTAGCATTAGCCGCAGGCCCATTTGGGTATGGCAATAAACTATACCAGGGATGAGTAACGTACGGTCCGCTTGCATTAAAATTTATGTATGAAATCTTTACTTTTTTAAAATTTTTATGTTTTTTTCTTGTAATGTTTTTTATAAATTCTCGTTATCAGAAATCATATTTAGTTCCGGAACGCGTTCCTGTCCAAACAGGAAGTACCGGAACGACGTTCCGAAATGAAATGAAAAAGCTAGCGATTAAATTCCACCTTTGACACCTTCGACGATATTTGCATTTTGACTTGACTGATATTTTCTGATCTGAATTAAGAAAAAAGCTTGCATTTACTATAATACCAACAACGAAAGTTGTAGATAATGCGAGTGTTTTACACTAAGACTGGTCCTTCTTCATTCCATCTGATCGTAGAGCCTGGTCTAAAACGACTTCTGCTGGAAGGAAGCAAAATATCTGGTTCTGCAAGAGTAAAGAAAACTTAGCTTAAATATATTTACGTGAAAGATATTTAGAGCTAAGCGAAGAAATATATTTAAGCTAAGCGAAGGCTATGTTAAGATTTTGAAGAAAAAAAAAAAGAGCGCACAAATAATCATACAACCCTCGTATGAGGGTTTTTATAAGTTCCTAAGTCTATCTTAAAATCATCAAGCGTATGACTGTGATCTGCGTTCGCGCTTTACATGTAGAAAGATGTGAAAGACTTACTTCTTTCCCATCTTAAAGGTGTATACGCTTTGTAAGGTACACTTTGTATACGTTTAAGTTGTATTTTCAAACACCTTCGTACTATGCAATCAATGCAGAGGCAGGCAGTGGGCAACAATGTAACGAAAACGGAGTTTGAAAGAACTACACAATTAACATAGCTGCCAGTATATCAGCATTAGTTATGCAGCTGGCTTGTTCGTCTACCTTTACTTTATGCTTTTACATCTTGCGCGTGCGCGCACATGCACATGTGTGTATGCCTTTTTTGTTTTTTTCAAAGATGACAAAAAAAACGAACTAACAACAGCAACGATAAACACGTAGCTATTGAAGTGAAGAGTGGGTGTTCGAATTGAAATATAATGCTTTGTTGTATTTCTTTGTTGTCGACTGAATGTATTTTAGCTATCGAAGTAGATGGACATTGAAAAAGCGATCAGTCAAATTGCTTCAGAAATGCATAGACAAAAAGGGGGAAAGATAAAAAGAGAGAGAACGAGTAAGAGAATAATAAACAGCCAAAGATAGGTAGTCGTCTTCGTATATATGCATTCGTACACATACATGCGCACGCATGCGCGCGCGCGCACACCATTTCCTCTCGGATAGCATAGACTCTCATTTCGATTACCATTGCAATCAAATGCAGCTGTTAGTTGACACGACACGATAGTAGTGGGCGTTGTTAGTATAAACCCGTAGCTTGCACCTAATGAAGATGTTGAAGAGGTGTTTTAATGCGAACACAGTTACCATTAGTCAAAAGTCGTAATATGAAAAGATCATCTTGAACTACAAGAATTCATAACAATTTTCAGCGGTTCACTAATACGCGCAGCCAGACTAAAAAAAATAATTATACACATCGTGTTTCCTGAAACGATTCGAGACAACGAGCACAGATGTTATTTATGCTAATTTCTTTTCGTAACAAATTAATTTGAATTGTTTCTTACCCTTCGTCGCGACAACAAATCACACTCGAAATTATCTATTGGTTCGCCTTTCCTTTTTACATACAAACATAGGGATATTACCGTTCGCTTGGCTTAGCTTATTTTCTTGTTTCATTTTATTTGATTTTATTTTTGTTGAAATATTCGCCACGACGTCCTAACGAATCCATGTCAATGTATAGACAAATATGAAGTACACACACTTTGGGGTTTAGGATGCGCGAGAAAATTTATACCCAGCGCTTAATGCTAAAGGGAGAGTATTGTGAACATGTCCTCGAACAAGGCTAAGCTGGGCTCTGGGCTGGGAAAAATAAAAAACTCAACGGCTTCCAAATCATAGGCCCTTGGAAATTATTGCCAAGGGATGATTTAAGGCTTATCCAAAATGAATGCGTCGCAATATAACAGCAGAATAACTCTTGACCTCTGGTATGTTGTACTAGATATAGTACATTACAAGATTCCGGGATTCTGGAAAAAATCAATGGCGGCTATATTGTCGCGTAGCCCAATAGATGAGAAGTGCAATAACCAAGTCGGCACATTCGCATTGAATACCCAGCACGATAAATCATACGATCAAAGATGGCTTATGACATAGTGAACACTCGACCATTAAAGACATGACGCTTGTCGAGCAGGCATAGAATTCTTAGGCCGCTGCCGCAGCCGCAGCCGCAACTTATCTTTGCTTCCACATTCCTTTCTCGCTGATCCTCACCGTACAGATAGAGGAGACATCCTCCGTCGGCATATGATAGATAGACAGGCAGAGTAATTGCAGTCAATTTTAATTCACTCACTACAGCAAATAAAAATTTCGAGATATTTTTCATTAATAAACTGGGAAAAGCTGATATCCTTCTATCACTTAGTGCAAGCATACGAAAGGATATTTAGAGCTGGATCAAGTGGGGGTCATCAGGCTGCATTGCGACGGATTTACTTAAGTCAAAAGTAGCTACGAAACTGTAGTCACACTAGATATGAGAAATGACACCAAGGCACACAGGTCTACGCAAGGACAGAGAAGAAGTTTAGATAACTGGTTCTTCTTCTTCTGGGATAAGCTTAGCCTTAACGCATGCTGGCCGAAATGACGGAGCCCTATAGAGATAACGATTAGTGCATTGCGCCTAAAACGAAAGAAAAGAAAATTTCAGCTCTACTTTCCTCCATGGTGGGCAAATATTTTCCAAGATTATGTACAACCTTAGCAAGGGGATAGGAATGACCCGCCTATAAAGACTCGCCTAAAACATCGTAACCTATCACCTACAAGAGAAATTTAAGTAAAAGTAGCGACAATTTCTGCGGCTCAATGTGAACAAGTTACTACATCCGCCTGACACGCCCTTATTTAACGAAATATTTAATAATTTTTACACTTAGACATAAGTAATAGTTTATAATTAATTAAAAGGACAATAGTCGATAATAAATCTACTAAACAATTAAAAGTAAATATGATTAGATATGAGATATTAATGGAAAGGAATCCCACTCGTCTTACCTGTGCGTGTCTAACTATATGCACAAATCCTTGTAATACCATATCTTGCGCCTTTCGAGAACTTGTTGTGTATAGGAGGAATATGTTGGCGTAGTGAGCGATGAATGTAATGGGGAATGCGTTGATATACGCTTATGCTAATCAACGAAAACAAACAGCAGGAAATAACGATATGTGTATTCGCGCCCGCTAAATAAACGCTAATCCGTCTGTCCGGGTATACGCGTTCTGCTTATCATCAGCCCACTGTTGATTGCTACAAATGGTGCAAGTAAACGTTTATTTAAAGAAACAGTAAACGTCAGGTATTGTTGTGTGTGCATACATTCGGATGTATCAGTTGCATTTTGTTGTAGTACGTTATATTATGGAAACAGATAGATTTCCATTAACACGTTACAAGATGACAAAGGTCGGGATATGTTAGTTGACTTTATACCGCCGGACACAATTAATCGCCTGTAAACATGTGGTGTGTTTAATAATTAGGATTTTGGAAAGCTTTTAGCCGTCGTGTTACTTCTTGTTTTGCTGCGTGTTCATAAGTCAGCCAACGCTAGCCCTGGCATTTTGTTATTTACTTATTTACTTTTATACCCATCATCGGGGTATATTCACTTTGTAACAACGCTTGCAACGTCCAGAAGGAAGCTTCGGACCCACCACAAACTGTATGTATTCTTGATTAGCATCAAATTCTGAATGGAGTTAAGCGTATCTGTCCGTCCGTCCGTCCGTCCGTCCGTGAAATGTCAGATGTAGACATTGTGCTGGCTGGAAAAATAAATCTGTCGCCTTCAAATTCGGCAAAAGCATACGGAGTTGTTGTACACAGGTTAGTATTGAAAATGAATTAGATCGACCGAACACCTACAATAACACGTCAGCTGAGAACACCCCTGTTTTTCAAAAGGAATAAAAAATTGTTTTTTTTTTATTCATGAATCTACAAAAAATTGAAAGACCGGCCACGCCCACTCAATTTCGTAGTGTTTCATAATTTAACTTTTTTTTTTAAAAAAAACCCATAAAATCTATGAATTCTTGGCTAGTTTCAAATTCGGAATGCGTCAAAGCATGCCCGTCTGTTCGGTTGTCCATCTGTACGTATACCCAACTGTATAGTGTCTGTGGGAAACATTTTCCCGTTAGCGAAAATGAAGGTTTCGACTACGTATTTCCAAAAGAATTTGAAATTGGCCTAAACTTTTCAAAGAACACGCCCACACGCCTATGTGACGAAGGCTGGGAGCGCCCTTGTTTCTCGTGACTTCCACTTTTATTTTAAAAGTAGCGAAAATCAAGCGCGCCCATCCAATACTATAGAGTAGGAAAATATAATTCTCTCTCTTTTTTTCAGTCCTTCTTAAAATAACTGTGATGGGTATAAAAAATTCGGTCACGACCGAATATAATTTTCTTAGTTGCTTTTTATTTTTTATTTTATTTTATTATGTCTATTTATACGGATATAAGCATAGATGTATTTGCATATATACAGACGCACATAAACACGCTGGTGTTTACATATACAAGAAACTGACTGAATAAATTTTTATTTATTAAACAAATTGTATTAAAAAGTTTTTTTCATATTTTATTCAATTCACCGCCACAGCAGTTTTCATCATTTTTCTTTATTCTCTCTGTAGAGCGTAAAGCGTAAAGCGTAAAAGCTATCGAATATTCTGCCAAATTTCGTCATTCTAGTTGTTTAAGTTCACTTACAATAAAGAAATGTATCGACTTATAACCGAATATTTATGATAGCTACGCGCGTATCACATAATAAGCACGTCTATGTGCATTTCATTTCATCGCATCACTTCTTGTTCTCTCCTTCAGTCCCGGGCGACCATGTAGCTGTAAAAATTTCACAAATAAGTTTCACGTGAAATTCATTGCATAAGTGTGCGGGGTGTAAAAGAGTCGGATCAATTCGTGCGTACATAAGCTTTCCTTTGTTTTACTATGTTTTTCTGTTTACTTTGTTGTCTCTCGTTCTGTTTATGGATTTGCTATATGTACGTATTTCTCTGACAGCATTTTTACCGCCCACAGGAAACACTAAACTTTCAATTTCCTGTGAACATGTTGCTGCCGTTGTTATCGTTGTTGCTATTATTATTATTATTATTATTATTATTATTATTATTATTATTGAGTTTTCTGTCTGTATGCTGCACAACATTCTGCTGCTTTTCATAACTTGGTGACGGTGTTTGCTGGTTGGTTGGTTGGTTGGTTGGTTGGTTGGTTGTTTGACTGTTGCTGTTACAGGCCCCAAATCTAAGATGTCTTTGAAACATAATTAATAAGAAATAGAAACAAGTCGCTGATATTTCATTTTAAATTTGAATTAATAAACACCAAGCTTTTATATACGCATATTTGTATGTGAAAGCGTCAGAGCTATTCTATCGATGAATTCAATAAGTGAGTTATTGGAGAAATTTTTTGCAAAACTAAACCAAAGTCTTCATAAGAAACATTCAACGTTAAGCTTTGCTTTCCCTTCCGACAACCGAAACGTTGGCCCGAGTTAAGCAACGTTCCCTTGGCCCTTTGTGTTTGGCGCTGTTTGCTCTACTATAGTCGTAGTTCGTGCAAAGCTTAGAACCAGTAGCGTACTTCGTTCTCAAAAATTGGCTAATTGGGACCCATCTTACTCATACGTTTGCTTCGTACACTGAACAATATTTTTGCTTTTTTTTTTAATCGGTCCAAGCCACACAAGGTGCAACACGGCGACGATCGAAGAAGAGAACTACTCAAGAACGAGAAAGAGATAGAGATGGAGAGTGTTATGCTTTCACCCAGCAAGCACACTCACTACTACAGCTACGATCAACTATGTTTTATCGCACGGACGGAGTTGAACCCACGAACATTAATTTGGTGGTAGTCGCCGTTCTTGTCTCCTCGATTTCTCATACGAACTGTAAGTTACGCTGTTTTGCATACTCTGGCTATTGTTATAGGCGGATGCAAAGTCAGACTTAGGTAAAAAGTTTCTGTGTTAATTTTTGCGAGTGTGAGCGCGCCGACGGTATAAGAATAAGATATATTAGATCGTTTCATCGGTCCTAGTAAAAAATGGCTTAATTGAGCGAATGTCGGAAATATTACATTTCAGTCTCACTGCGACGCAACATGCCATAACAAGTTTTTTTTCTTAGTTTCCTTGAGAGTAGGCAGAATGTGGACATGGTGTGTCCAGAGGTAGCGTGGAGATTACGTGACCTAAGCTTCAGTAAAAGATCAAGCAAAACTCAATCAAATGAAAGTCGCGTCATTATCATCCAGTTTTCGTTCTATAATGCAAATGTTAGTGTTCGTTGTATAACGTGACAATATTTACCATTTTGTTTTTTCTTTTAATTTATCTCTTTTGCAGTTTATTGACATCGGTGTCGTTACATCGATTGAAATGAATCATAAACAAATCGAGAGTGCACGCAAGGGCCAAGCAATTTGTATTAAAATTGAACCAATTCCGGGCGAATCGCCAAAAATGTACGGCCGTCATTTTGATGCCACCGACGAGCTTGTAAGCAAGGTAAGGAAATATTGCTCGTTTTCATTTCGCTTTTCTGTAACGATGCAGGCGATGTAAGACGATAATTTTTTTTTTTTTTTTTTTTTTTTTTTTTTTTTTTTTTTTTTTTTTTTTTTTTTTTTTTTTTTTTGATACTAAATCTTATTCATTGATCTATACAAAAATCGAGTGCAATTTAAATGTAAAATATTTAAAAGAAAGGAAAAAAAGAGACAATTTCCCTAAATAACTTTTAGCCCTGTTCACGAACTTCACTAACGTTATTTAACAGAAATTTTCAGCAATTTGAGGAAAGAAATCAACCAAGCAGTTCTTGACTGAAGGTTTCCTTATTTAAATTGTGCTGTGGGGTCCGGAGCAGTACATACTTTTCATACAATTTCTTGACGTTTTCAAACGAACCTGCGGGGATGCATTGTGTTGCTGAACCGTAATGGGTGTCTATTCGTACAGCGGCCCGCTTTAATTTGCTAATTGTGACGAGTGGTTCCTTTTACAATTTTCCCGAGCGCAGAGAAATGTTATCACCTTACATATCACTTGTCGTATGGAGAATATTAAACTGTTTGCTATCTATACAACACCCAAAATGATCTTAGATAGACTCATCTATAATCATAACGACTTAAGTTGGTCTGTCCATCTTATGTCCCCCCATGTATTTTTGTGTTTAACCCACAAGTTTCAATTTTTGAGACTGAGGCTGGTGAAAAGCGGTTTGACCCAAGGAACAAGAAGCGCTGTTCGAATGAAACTGAATCGGATCATTTTTACGACAACCTGTTCCATATTTGGTGCTATTTCGAAAAAAGTTACTGAGCTTTTTTTTTATTTTTAATATTCCTCTACTAAATGAATGCGGAAGGCTTCAATATGACAGATTCGTCCCTTAGATCTACTCCCACTTAAAAGTTCCTACAAATAATAAGCCTCTATATAGATATAAAATCAAATTTTGTATTAAATTGTGATAAAAGTTGGGTGGAAATAAGGGTTTGACAGGGAAGTTTACTGCGCTCTGCTGCGTTTGAATCACACGTTCATTGCTAGAATCTCTAGCCATCGTAAGGACTCACATGAAGGGTCAGGCGTTTTGATATTTCTTGACGAACACAAGTGAAGAATAATATAAAAATGTTGTTGGAAAAATTCACTGAGTTCGATAAGGTTGGTTTTCGTCGCCTTCATGTATATAAGGTTTCCAGGGATTTGATTTTCTTATCATCGGTTGGTGGCAAAGCTAGTTAAACAGTTAATAACGTCGCTTTAAGTTTTCTTCTTAAGTCTGCACTCATGGATTTTCAAAAATTGTAAGAAAAGTCCCGCAAAAGAAGAAAGAGAAAGATGAATAGTTAAATATCGGAACTAATAATGAATTCGCCCTATTTGCGAGCGAAAGAGAAATTCGTTTATTGCGGTTAATTTTCAGTCTATCAAGTTTTTTGTGAGAATTGAAAAGATTTAGTTTAACACATAAAATTATTTACCCAAACTAATCGACCGAAAGACTTAAAAAGACATTCATAGTCGCTATTTTCTGAAGGCCTAGTAACTAAGCAAAACTACAGCGAAATCAAGGAAATCATGTTTCGCTCCCTGATAGTAGTAAGTAAGTAAATCCATATCATATTGCCGTTGTATGTGCCGTTGTGTGATACCCTGAATATTTTTACCGCCTCGGGCACATACAGTTAAACCTTCAGCAAAAAACAAGAACCCGGTGGATGTATGAGTGTAACTGCGTGTTTAGAGTTTCTGTACATCCGAGTTATAAAAAGTTGCTTTTCGACGATTTTGAATTGAAATAATGTTTGACCTCCACCCGCTTTTATATATTGTACGATATAGTATGAGTGTTAGTCTCTCTCGCTTGTAAATAAATATCGCTCTTATGTTCTGCTCTCTAGCGAATTTTATTGACGTCACTGTTTACCTTCATTCATAAAAACATACATAAACTTATTCATGTGCTACCAGCTAACGTTCAAGTTGACACATTAACCTAGTTTGCGAATCTATTTTTAGTTTATATATATATATATATATATATATATATATATATATATACATAAGCAGCATAATCTGGTATTATTGTAAAAAGAAGCAAGAAAAATGGGAAACACATACATACACACACACACATACATACACACACACACACACACTGTTAAGCATTGATTGTCCTTTAGTAACCTAAAACAAAAATAGCATCGAATGTGATTGCGTCATTAAATTCGATTCCGATTCTATTGTCTTGGTGTACTCTAGTGTACATATATATATTTATATGAACGTTATACGAACGTATGTGTTACACAGAAAAACCTTCATGTATGAAAAAATTATGTTCAAACATTTCACAAAAGAGAGAAAAAAACCAAATATTCGGATAAGAATAAGCGATTAAATAAATAATTGCATCACTAATCCAAAGGCGCGCGCTCACATAAATGCCTCAACACTGCTTCTAGAGTGGATAAGTAAAAAATTGTGTAGCGCCCGATATGATTGCAATATAAGTTTGACTGTAAGTCACATACAATTCTTTAAGGAAAGGATACCATTTTTTTTTTTTTTTGATTCCTCCTCTAATCGTAAGAGAGAGGACAACACCTAAAGGTGTGATATGCTTTTATTTAAAAAAAAAAAAAAGAAAAAAGTGAACCAATGTCTATGCAAAATTGAACTGATTCTCTGTTTTGCAAACTTTTCAACAATATATCTAAATATTTATTTGAATTATTATTTATTTATGCATTTTCGATTGTTTATTTATTTATTTATTTATATTAATGCAAACAATCGTCTTTGCATTGCAACATAATTCGCTATGTCTTGATTTCATATAATGCATAATTGTACGTACGTATAGCATGTGGAGTGTGTGCATATGTTCATGTGTGCGTGCTTAATTCTTGTCGTTAACGTTTGACAATTGATTATAACAAACTACAACCTATACATAACTAATTAAAAATTCAGTAAATAACTCGTGTAATGTGTGTGGCTTGCATGCTGTCGACAAACCTCCCTATGTCTGCCAATCACTCAATCGTCAATTCAGTTGGGTAGTAGAGGGCACATTCATTTTGTCAGACCGTTTGCGAGACGAAACAAACTAAAAAGAAAAAGAGAATTAGAAATATATTAAAAAATAGCAAAATTTTTTTTTTTTTTTTTTTTTAAATAAACGAATTCACTCCATTATCAAGCAAAGTGAGCGAAAATCAATTAAGACTGCATGTGCATGTGCAGCTTGAGCTTTCCATGTCAATTGTGCTGACTGCGAAAGTTCAACTAATAAACGTATAACTGAACGTAACTGAATCTCAAACTTATCAAGAGCCTCGAAACGATATCGCGGTATCCGTGGGCGGGTGCGTAAACAATTTGCCATTAAGCATGCTTTAGGTGTCCATCAGCATAGATCAATATACCAGAATCCTGTAGGGAAAGTGATACTATTTTGGGTCTATCCTTCCGTAACACTCATAATGCGTGGAAGGGCCACGTAACAGCGATATACTTAAGACTATGTATACGCATATATGCATATATACAGTTTGGATAAGCGTAAACTTTTAAATCCGTTACACTTATTCACTCATTCGAAAGAAAGCTGAGAAAGTTGCTATGCGCCGAGATGCGTTAATCGAAAACCTAGCACAGATATTGATCGGAAAGTTGATTTACCGACTAAATGTTCAATGCAAAAATTGTCTACGATGCGCTCGCGAAAAATGGGCGAAAAAGTTAAAGCACATCTTGATTGAAAGCTTAGCAGTAGTACTAGCAGTAGTACTAGTGAGCCCAAGGGAATATCAGCACCTATAGTTGACTATCAGTAATAAGATGAATCTCTAATTTATACCTAAATAACTGAATATTACACATTACAACAACAAAGACTGTTTCATTTAGCCGGTACAACGATTTTTATCATATTCGCGAAAATGATTTCCAAACTTCAATTCGTATATGAATGAAAACTTTGTCTCGCTATTTTGTAATATCTTTCGAGTGTAACTATAAACAAACAGAAGGGGAGGATTCCCAGTCGCTAAAAATTTGGTCATCTAATTGGTATATAGCCGTTCTCGATGTTAAGCTTTGCGCCGTCAATTATTTCTTTAATCAATTACGTTATGGCTTTTTAAGGCCGTGACATTTTGTAATAAATGAGTTCTTCTATATTATTATTGTTATCGCTATTCATTTACGATCGTATTTATGAATCTTAAATGATGCAACATCGAACGGGAAAAAGCCAAACACACAAACATCTTTTATATATTATTCATATACCCATTCTTCCACAATAAGTAATTATTTATGCACGCATTTGTAAGCGACTTTCATTGATATTTACTTTTTTTACTTTTTTTATGAACTCTCTCTCTCTCTCTCTCTTTCTCTTTCTCTCTTTCTCTTTCTCTTTCTCTCTCTATATCAATGTCTTTGCAGATATCCCGCCAAAGTATCGACGCTTGTAAAGACTATTTCCGTGATGACTTGATTAGAGCTGACTGGGCGTTAATGGTTGAGCTAAAAAAACTTTTCCAAATCCTATAAATTGCTTTGTAACAGAGAACGAAACACAATATGAAAAAGAAAAAAAATGATATTTGTTTGGAAAAATCATAAATAAATATAATAAACGTAAATAAATGTGAAATATTTGAGCAAAAAAAGAAAAAAAATAGTCATTCCATTTTTAGTCAGGAACCGCGGCTTAAGTGCTGTGTCAGCGCCCGATTGAATTGCTTTATGAGCTATACGTAAGTAGAAGAGAAATCGAAAAAAAAAAAAAAAATTTGCCCATATTCCCAATACAGTTGACCGAACTAGCGTTCGCATATTACAAGACATTGGTTTGTAGTTGTAGGCGAAAATGTTCGTAAGTTCAGGTTAACGATGAGTCCAACGCCGCAAGTGGTCGAGTCCAATTAAAAAAAAAAAATTCCTAAAATTGATTTTAATAATTACTTAGGGATAAAAGCCTAGCCTAACCTTCAATTAACAATAATGGACTGCATGAATGGAAAAGGCAGAGAGAGACCGATATAAAGTTCAAATCGCAATTATCGCAAAACTAATTATGCGCGAGAGAATGTAGGAATGTAGGAAAATATGAGTGGACATCTCGTTTAGAAATGATTGATAAAGTGAAAGGCATTTCACTTTCTCGCCCGAAAGGAAATTGGGGCGAATTACTCGAATCTCACTCACGCACACTTATTTTTGTAATAATCAATTAAATAAATTTCATTTCCTTTTTTCAATGCTACGATGCTCGAAGAGACTGTTGTGACGTTGACAATGAAAGTTAAGCTTGACGATTTCGAAGACAGCAAGTTTTTCGGAAGAATTTCAGGCAAAAGCAAAAAAGTACAAAAAAGGGAAGGATTTTCGTTAAGAAATGAACTGAATCGGCTTATGACGCATAAGCTGCATGTAATTCGGAGTTTCAGTTAAGTGCATTTATCCGTTGTGGTTTATTTCTTTTTAAAGGGTAATAACTGACGCAGAATATTTTACGACGTCAAACGAAATGTTTGTGACCCTGATATGGTTTTTACGATTACTTTTAGTGCGAACCGTAACAACTGTGACGTCGGCGTAATAGAGCGCCGAGGTAACATGGTCATTCGCATTTAGGATAGTGGAACATGTACTAAGAAACATACACACACACACACACACACACACACACACACTCGCATTTATATATATGTATATATATATAATAAATGTGTATATAACATTGCATATATACAAAATTATTTCACTGAAAAAAAAAACATATATATATATATATATATTTTCAGTGGAATACAGATATGTGAACGTTGCTGAAGATACATTTGCAATGACTGCATAGTACATCACCAGCTTAGGGTGTTGCAGCAAATTATTGATTATGAAAGAAACGAACGACGTATGAATGTATGATTACGGAGAGCATTCCACCCAAAAAATGAAATACATAGAAATTTCATTTACAAGGTTGTCGCATACGACATGCGCATCTTTTCATTCATAAAAACTATGTTAAAATGTGAATGAACTCGTATCCCCAGTTAGATTAAAGATGACAACATTCCAAAGCTCATCGTCAAAGTTTCGAGCAAAACAACATAATATTTGTGTGTGCTGCTGAATATGGACTTATAACAATGAATGAAAATGAAACACTCATATATATATATATATATATATATATGTATATTGTTGAGAAAAAAAAGGAGAGGAAAAAATTCGAAAAAGTGAAAAACTGAATGTATCCACCACTACTCAAAAAGACAACCTAATCTAACACACACACACACACACACACACACACATATATGTATATATATATATATGTATATGTAAATATACATTATACATAACTTTGCTTGACAGCTTAAAGGCAATGAACTTTTCGTGTCTAGCAAAGGACTAAATTTGCGTAAACTATCTTAGCAGAGAGTTTTTGTCCCTGTGAAAGAGAGTTTCAGATAGTGTTGTTATGAATGACGCAAAACCATTGGTCCGTCAATGCTATTACTGAAGAATGAAAAATAAAAATTGTCAGCGAACACCTCATCTATATTCGCTCAAGGACTCAGACATGCGAATTGATATTCGAAACATTATATCGATTTTTATATCCATTGCCGAAAAATGAACACAAAATAAGAATTAAATATTTTGCTCGTAGCAATATATATAAATAAATATATATAATAATGTGTGCAAAACACATAAATATATGCATATATTAGTCAACTTGACGATATATACCGACCGTTTATTGGCAGTCATTTTTGCATACGCCGACGCATTATAGACACACGTAGCAGAATTAAATTGCACGGCTGTGAACCTTTTTTTGTTGCCTCCAGGAAACTCAAGTCCACTAGAATAAAGTGGCGAAATGTTTTCGAAATTTTCTCCAAGACGAAGAAGCATTTACCTTCCTTTCGTCCCATGCTCCGCTTGCGACAGGTATTGTGATGTCTCAGGGAAGTAATAACAAAATGGAGAAAAAGAAAAGAACGACGATGAAAGCCTGCATTTGGTCGATACTATTAAAAAGCATATGCAGAGCTTATCCTAGAACCGAGAATTCTCAGAAATTAAAATGAAATTTGCACGCTTCCACGCTTAACACAATTTTTCCGTATCACGTTACGATCAGTTCAAGTTTACTATGATAGTGATGAGTAGGTAGTGCGTGACAAAGTGAAGGCAATTAGAATTTTATTCTCATCAATTAAAAATATTTAAGCGTCTATTAAAATCAATGAGAGTATTGATGTTTATCATTAAATCTTAATTTTCGCAATCTAATCTTTTTCGTGTAAACAGTTGCGAAGACAAACTTCCAAATACTTTAACGAAGGCGACTTCAAAACCCGAAAAACCCGAAAGTTAGCCTATATTGTGAAAATTGCAATGAAATGTTGTTAAGAGGTCTTTGCCTCAAATAAATTATAAACAAGGTTTCAAAATCTGCGTCCACTTGATAGAACGGGAAAGAAGAGATCACATTGCTGTCTGTCTAGGGAATGGACGCTCACTAACCTCTAACTTTTCAAGTACAAACACATTGGGTATGATTAAGATATGGCGTCTCTTACTACGGACAAATGATTAATGAAGACTGCGA
Source organism: Glossina austeni (assembly GCA_000688735.1). Classification (NCBI taxonomy): domain Eukaryota; kingdom Metazoa; phylum Arthropoda; class Insecta; order Diptera; family Glossinidae; genus Glossina; species Glossina austeni. Next base: position 779,816 of record KK502404.1, on the reverse strand, counting down.
TTTCTGAAGACTTGTTCGAGAACTTAAAAAAGCGAAAAACGAAAAACGAAAAACAAAAAACCATTAATCGCGTCGATCATTACTAGCGACTTTTGTTTAGCCAGAGACTCGAGGGCTGTTAAAAGACGTACAATGTATGATTTCTCTTGGTTCCCATAGTATAGAATTGGCGCCAAACGCCTTGAGACGATTCGTGCCCGAGCAGGAAGCACTTGTAGTAGTTTTTGATGATGTGCATCTGCTTTATTGACTTGTGAGGCGAAGCCCATAGGCTTATTGAGTAATTTAAAAGCGATTGCCGCCCCCCCCAGCTTTCAAGACACTCCTGCAACTTAAAACGCCTACTCCAACTTCAGCATTGTGGTCCAAACCCTTGCTTCTAGGCCTACCTGCATCTTTAATTATTTAATGCCCATGCATTCTGGGGTAACAGCAACCACCACGAGTACTCCCCGAATACGCCGCACCGGGGTTTTTGCAACGCTGACACTTCCACTACTTAGGCGTCTCTAGAGACGTTCTGGTAATGCCCGTAATGCGTCAGGATTATCGGCATTACGCAGACTTTTCCATTTGGATTATCTTTGTTTCCTGGATTATCGTCCAACTTGTTACGTCGTGAATTTTAATGTACAAGGAGCAGTTATAGTCAAGCAGCAATCCACACTACTACTTCTCTGGCCCCCGCAATAACGCGCGCACCTATTAATTAAATGCGGAACTTTCATGGTAGCTGCAAGCAGACATCCCCTCAAATTCTCGCTGATTTCTCCGGGACGGGGTTCTCATTGCCGGGAAAGTATGGCAGTTGCAGCATCAATTGATTTTGTTCGATTCTCCTTATTTCAAGGACCAAGGACCAAGGACCAAGGATATAACCAATTTATTGAAATGTTTTACATTTTAATTCAACTCACGCCAATTAGTTATTTAGCGGAACTCAAGTCCACATGTAAATATATGACGTCAGTTTAGCTGATCAATTTATGCCACAGAGCAGGAATGTACAAATTGCTGACTCATGCGGGCCATGTTCGAGAAAGCAAGATGTGATAGATGTCATGTTAAACAGGCGTACAAAGAATCGTGGCAGTCGGTCTTTCTTAATTTCTCAATTGAATTTAAGTTTATTGAAAAATAAAAATTTGTTTAATATATAAAATGTATGAGACTCTCTTTGAGAGTTCTACTGCACCTAGATAGTTGGGTAGGTGTGGACTTCATATGCTTAAGAAAAACTTTTTACAAACACGATGGCTTGCGTCTTGCGATAATATAAATAAACTAAAGTGAGAAGCGATACGATATTTTACTCTTGAAAGTCATGCCCCCTCCCTACAGAAATCCAATGAAAAGGCACAATGGCTTGCGTCTTGCGATAATATAAATAAACTAAAGTGAGAAGCGATACGATATTTTTCTCTTGAAAGTCATGCCCCCTCCCTACAGAAATCCAATGAAAAGTTTCAGGAAATGTTATCAATTTCTGTCTCTAAGTGGCGTGTCCGAAGTCGATTGTAAACTTAACACGCTCCGCGTTTAAAATTACAAGGGACAAAAAAAGGATTCTTGCATGTACGATGTGATATAGAAGACCAGAAGAAGACTAGAAGAAGACTAGATTTATGCTTTTAATAACTTTGTGTGAGTATTTGTTCCGCTGCGTGGAAGCTCAATCAAATTCGCAAATTTTCTCAGCAAAACGACTTCAGCGGTTGTCTTGTGACGGACGCAGGTTGGACACGCCTGCTACGGATAGCCGACTTATGTATTTAAGTCTTTTCTGCATTTTTCGTTTTTTTTTTTTTTGGTTTCCGAAAAATAAAACCATCACCCCAGACAGGTAAAGCTAATCGGGACAAGGATGAAATTAGAGGATAAGTCGCACTTTCGAGTTGCTTTATAGCATAAATACTGAAATCTTTGTAAATGTAAATCGAAACATTTCTGTTCTCTTCATATGCACACACACACGCGGTTACCAAGCAAACGAGTAGCGGATTGTGCATCAACTTAATTACTTAAACTGGTAATTTTAGAAACCTCAACGAGGAGAACAACTATATGAAAAACCATTTTTCTCTCTTTCTCTCTCTCTCTCTCTCTCTCTTCTTGGGCGATTTATTCTTTTTTCTCATTGTTTTCGTCCTTGCCAAACTAGTAAACCTAAGTAGAATTTTTCACACAAAACTACAATAAAAAGTGAAAAAAAGATGCAATTATCGTACCTCGCACGTGTAATATAACGGTCGATTATATCTCTATATTTTAGAAAATGTCAAAAGGCGAAAGCCTGTGAAAATTTAATGAAAACAAAAGGATGACTATTACGGATATTTTTCGTTCTGGCTTTATTTTCGAATATACGTTACTTTCCGTTCAAGCCTCGTGAAGGTCCATATTCATATATAGAGTATGCAGTGAAGCTTTCTTTTTTTTTTCTTCTTTTGTTGCCGTACGTACGTACGAATCATTAGCAAAAGATACAAAAGCGACAAGAGGATAAGAAAAAAAAAAAAAGAAAGAACAGGAAAAATTATTACGCTCATTAAAATACTTAGGATAGAGACGAAGACGACGAAATGGCTTTTGAAAAAAACGAAACCTTCAGCTTGCATATGTAGATGACAGCAAATTTCATTCATGAAAAAGTTTCATTTCGAAAAAACAATTTCAGTCATTTATGTATCCTTTCTCTACTTTTATATAGGAATACATAATATATATATATATATATATATATATATATATATATATATAAATATATATATATAGATAAGAAAACTAAAAATCATATATATTGATGTGTGTGAAGAATTGATTTTAGCAGAAAGATAAAGGCAAACAAAAGAGAGAACGATGCAAAGAGATACAATGAAGTGATGCTACGCTATACGTGTCAGAGCATTCAGTCTATTCAGACCGTTTTGAATGTAAATTATGCCGTGCTATGAAACGAGGTCAATTTTTCTCTCCGATGAGATTATTTTTGCTAATTGTGTCCTTAAGATAAAAACGAATACGGAGAGAGAAAAGGAAGGAATGTATAGTGCATCGTGTATGAAGGATGAAATATACGAAAAATATTGAATGAGAAAAAGCAAATACATACATACACACATATGTACGTATGCAAGCGTATATTATATACCCAAGGATTATTTATAATTTCATTGAAAATAAATGCACTCTTATACGAAGTAACTGAATGTGTACCCGTATATGTGCTCATATATATAAATTTTGATTATGAATGAATTGTATAGAGTAAGTATATAAATATGCATGAACACACACATATTACATATATATATATATATATATATATATATATATATATAGGTGTGTATGCATGCTATGTACATGCAAGCAGAGAGCTAAATCAACTCAAATATTTTACGCCAAATCAAAATACGCACACACGTACATATCTATATATATATATATATATATATATGCGAGCATTTCGTTGTATGTGCTTCGGTAGCTTCGGCAAACATGCCTTTAAAAAGACAACATAATACAAGGCGTGTGTATGTCCTCATGCCCGTACGTATATATAGTATATGGAAACGACGTTCGCTATTTCCATTTAAAATATCATAATTTAATTAAATGAAAATATTGTGTTTTCTGTTTTTTTTTTTTTTTTTGCTTAGTGAGAAATCAAAGGAATCCGTAAAAGCATCCTAGCCATCCTTGATATTCACTAATTAAACACAAGTTTCACAGAAGAACCGCATTACATGCGTTAATTATTATCGGAACCCTTTCCATATTCGTGTTGCTCTGACAAGCGGCCTTGAAACCATTATATTTAGTTAACTGCCTGAACCTTTCTATAATATTTTAGCACATTTTTTTTTAAGGTAAATTTATATTTTATTATTATTTGTAATCCTAAATGTTATAAGCAAATAAAATGAAAGAAAAAAATACACAACAAACTTTTTCGAATTATTTTTTAGGAATTTAATATTTAATTGAAAAATGTGAAGGTAAAATTTGAAAAAAACCCATCTTTAACCCGTTCGCTGCCATGATCTTCAGGAAAAAGCGTCAATCATACACTCGATTATATGAGAGAAATTAAGAAGGGGTTTGAGTCGTAACGCAAGTATATGGCTGGGCTGGGCAATAGGTCAAAATTTCCTTTGCGTGCAACACACATCACCCAGACACACGGACGGACAAACATGCCTAATCAACTTCAAATTTTGCTCTGGATGTTGTTTGGATGTCGCATACATTATGGAATAAGACAAAATGCCATCTTACAGTGGCGGGTATGAAAACACTTAAGCCCGATAACGCAAACGCTTTATCTCATTCATCAAGCATTACACAAGCGAAATTGTACGAAATGTAAATATAATGATATACTATGATAATACAAAGGATGATGACCATCTTCGATTTTCGGGCCCTAGTGACCGTTATCTCGGAAGTCCGATAAAGATAAAGAACGCGCGAATCCGAAACTTGAATTACATTATACTGAAGTTATTCAATAATAGAACGACGAGAAGGCGGTATTCAAAAATAAAATGCATTTTGCTAAAAAAGTCACCTTAACCTTACTAAGTACGCCTTTATCTATCGATCATTTGCGATGGATGGTGCGACGGATTAATATGCTTTTTCGTAGCATAATAATAAAAAAACATTAAAATTGCAAGCAAAACCACTCTCACTCGGTGCACATGCGGCAATTTGCTAGCACTCAGTCGAATGTCTCACCCACAGACACTAAGATTGTCGAACGTATACGTCTATAAGTCGCTTACCCCACAAATAAATAAATTCAAAAACTCAAGACAATAAACTGCCCTGTGGCAATAAGAGCGAATGAAGCCATAACAGAACAGATCAGTGTTTTATTTTTCAACTGGCAAACACGTATTTTCAGCTAGAAGAGGCATATTCCCAGCCAACGAATTTATTCATAGCGATGGTAGCGATGGCGTATATAAGGCGCAGAACGCTTCAATAAAGTTATCTTTAACTGGGCCTCTTATCACGTTGATATGGAAAGCTTGGAGGTGTTTCCGTTTCATACCGTTTCACTCCTCAATAAGACGCGCAATCTGCGCACGAAAAGAGAAAGAAGAAGAGAGAAGAAGAAAGTTTCGATCAATGATTCAAAACTTAAAAGATAAGAATGCGAAATTTCGAATTTTTATAACAAATCATATAACAATTACTCGTAGTTTAACCTCTTCTGCATTTGTAGTCTTACCAGCTTATCGAGTTACGCGTTCGCAAATCTAAGATTTCAAATGTGGCGAATTTTACTCTCTTCCACTGCTAAGTAAATAAGTAAGATAATCGTGATTGTGTGCGCACTCATGGCTCTTCGTACAATTTTCTGTACTTTTTGCGCTATTTCAAAAGGGAAAAAAGGGAACTGTTTTTAGCAGAGAAGAAGGGGAAATAGATCGGGAAGCGAGTAGTAAGTATAAAAATAACCGCTTAAGGAGCGAGACATTATAACTGGATAATGTTCGTTCAGCTAATAAGCCGCAATGAGAAGATTCTACGGGTAACTGCTTCAGGGCAGAGCTTTCATCAACAACGAGTAAGTAAATAATACCAACTGATCGTCTATATAATTCAACGGTAAGTTTTTGACGCACATCGACAAATTGAAATAAATAGGTTTCGCAAAAGCTTTGTATTTGTCCTAAGAGAATCCAACGGTTAAGATGACTGGCCTAGCGTCGCCATCTAAGCGGGTGTACAAGTATATTGAAACCACCGGATAATGCTTCAGGGATCTTTTATGTTCAGTTTCGAATTTCATAGAAAGTCCGTATCGCAATTATTGAATTGCGGATTTAAAAGAAAAATCATTTCATCAAATTTTTTTTTTTTTAGTTCATTCATAAACGTGAAAACGTCTCATGCAAAACACTTTCGATTAGTAATGTGGACAACTGAGATCGGATCTATAGGGAAGTGCTTCTATTTATTGTTGGCAACATTTCACAAGCAAGCTATTATCCCCCGTCCCCTTTTTAACCTCGGCCCGTTTCAGCCCTCCAAATATTGCTTAAATTGTTGTCAATCTTTCCGCGAATCGCCAACTGCGTCATCAGGTGGGGAGAGAATGATGAATTTGTATTGCGTTCTACCATTTTTACCATGTTTCTTATCCTGGATTAGAGTCGAATTTTTAAAATATGAAAAAGGCCTTTTGAATGAACGAGTGAAGCTTTCTTTTCACTTCTGTTTAAAACGTAACCGTTAAGGCCTCCTTTGAATGAATTCATTATTCACGTTAGACGTGTTAAACGTTCTGCTTATCGTAATAATAAATAGAGAAATAAAAACCCGAAAGCGATTTTTTGCGTTTTCATAGACACTCCTCCTTATTCAGTATAAGGAACAATATGCAGCAGCCTGAGCCTAACTTATTCCTCTGCAAAACTTTCGCAAATGGTCGTAAATGAAACGCTTTATACGAAACTATGTTTTCTATTCAAAAATAATAATATCGTAGAATACATCGTGCGTCCTAGTAACGGGATTTTTATACCATAACTTGCTCGCGTTATGCTACGGAAGAAAATTAAGTCTCACAACTTATATTCTCGATATCATTCTGAATTGTTGTCAGTCATCGTCAGTCATTCTTATCAAGTAGTTTTACAGTCGTACCATTTGGACTGCATATAACGTCCGGTAAATTAATCTCTTCCTTTCATGTTGTGATAAATAGACGATTTTGTAGATGATCGGAAGAACTTAATGAAAGTGAGTCTTTAAATACCTTACGAGTGCGAACTTCGTATTGAGAATACCAAACCGCGCCTACCTTAAGTCCGTGTGAGTACACACATTTGCACGATCTTAATACGACAAGCAATGTAGAGTATAACAAGTAAATCGTCGCATATTTCTTGATTGAATTAGGAATTGGAGGTCAATACGCAAAATAAGCGTAATTTGCTCCCAAACGCTTTCAGAACGCTTTCAATTATTAATGAAATTTTTTTTGCGCTTTCACTCGATACCCTCGGAGAGAGTATAAGGGCGGTTATTAAGATTTCGAATTTCAACGGATGAACAAACAGACAGACAGGCAGGCAGACAGACAGACAGACAGATGTTCGTAACTAAACTCAAACGTTGTGATGTGTCGTTTCCGTGTGCAAAATTGCTATTAAGATAAGTAAACGCTGTAGATTAGTTTGAGAAAAGAAAAAAGGATGCATACGGCACTTATTTTCGATCACTTTTTTAAATTTACCGAACTTTGCTCAAATTCTGGTCAATTTTAATGTTCAGTCTTTTCCTTTGATTAAGTATAGATCACAATTCGCGCAAATATTCGCGGCATATTTATAGTCCTTTCTGCGAAACCCCTTTCGATTGCGAGAATGTTGAGTACAAATGCACTGATATGCGAATTGTTATTTATTAAGTTTTTTCTTTTTTAAAACTCTTCTTTTTTTTTTTTTAACAACATTAACGTATGTATAGCGTTGGCGTACTGCGTTGGCCACGCCCCATATAAAATTTTCATACATGATATATATAGTGTGTATATAAATTTTGCTTTCAAAATGGCTGTCAACAGTTTCAAGGCTTCAAAGTGACCTTGATAATGAAAAGCTTATTGGTGGCCTTCGCCTCCATTCATTATCAAGGAAATCAGATTTTCCCCTCGTATTTCCCCTATGTCGGAATCAGTCTCCCTGCGTCGTTTCAACAGCATATCGGATGTGTTTTCGGATAGTTTTTGCGACACCTCTTACATCTCTTCCTCACTCTTACCGCTATCATATTGAAAGTACAATTAGTTTACTAACCGTTTTGTTTATATGCATATATATATATATATATATATATATCGAAGGTTTATTTCTATCTTTCTCTGCTTAAATTCTTCGATAAATAATTTTCATTTTTACATATTTACGTATATAGTAATGTTTGCACTGTATGCATACGCATTTGATATTTTTTTAATTTTTTTTTTGATTTTATTCGAGAATATTATTTGCTATCATACTGTTGCAGGCAACATTGTTTTATTATATATAAAATATATTAACTTAGTTGATGGCATGTTTACATTCATGAATGTTGAGTTTCAAGTGCTTGACTTCCGTAGTTATTCGACTTGCTGTTGTTATTTTTGTTGCTATCATTGTTGTTTTTGCAGTTGCAACGATAACCACTATGTGTCTCGTATGTTGCGAAAGGATGCAAAGGCATCGACGAAGGATACGATTCGTTTTTAGCTCGTTGTTGTCGTCGTCGTCGTCGTTTCATACGTCCTTTCATTTGACCAACGAGAGCAGCGACAACAGATTTCAAATGCAAATGCAATTTTCAGTCGCAGTACGAACTTCAAACTATCAAATTCTAATGTGCTAAACGTATCAATTTCGAACAAACAAAAAAAAAAAAAAAAAAAAAAAAAAAAAAAAAAAAAAAAAAAAAAAAAAAAAAAAAAAAAAATTCTCTATAAAGCATCGCGAACAGTTCATTTAGTTCATTTAAGCAAATCAGAAAAGGTTAAAATAATTTAAGTAAATTAGAAACCCTTTGTGTGCGTGAGTGTCAGTTTACGCATCTGGACGCGTTGAAAATTGAAAATCAATTCAGATTATTTACATACAATTTACATACAATTTACAATATATATATATATATATATATATATATATGAGCATAAGATTTATGTATTAATGCAAATACTTTTAGTAATAATTTAAACAAATATTATGAACACAAATACGCTTACAGGCATACACATATGACCATATGTAAGAAAAAAAAAAGAAAAAAAAAAAAAACGCGATTAACGGCAAATTTATAAATAATATAACTTGACCTACAAGCGTAAGTCTGTCTTAATCCATTTAATAGAAGACGAGCGCACAGTGCATACGCACGCACGTACATCCAAATGAATTAACGAAAAGCAAAAATTTTAAATATTGCTTATAAGTGCTCAAAAAAACCCCAATTAGTAAAATTATAAACGTATAGGTGTCTGTCTTCACGTTGACATACTTGACGGTGGGTAAGTAAATATATATATAGATATATATAGTTAACAAAATTGTTCCCCTTTCTATTGCAATCGTCCATAATATGAATATCATGATGAATATCAAATAAATGCAATAAAGTCTACGATCTTAGATTAAAGATTTCCACTTCAAAATGTTTATGTAATAATTTTTTTTCCAAATAGCGTAAGTCACTTGACGATACCGAATGATCACGTAGATCGTAACTTCTAATTGCTCGATGACCTCGTATTTACATGTTTTCGAAACAATTAACTTCTGAAAGCTTCTTCGCCTTCGCCTTCGCCTTCGCCGTCGAAAGTCGTAAGCGTCGTAAGATGTTTAATTAATTGAGCTTAAGATCGAAATTCGTAGAATGCTACCCTTCTTTCGTACAACTAATCGTCTCAACATCCAACAGATTTATTGTCTGTCCATTTCTTTTAGAAATGATCATTTACTTAAATCCTTTGGTTCTTTTTCACTGCCAGACATATGAAGGAAGAAAAATTCCCCGTTATCTATACGCTTCGTATCGAATACGCGATAATTCTTATTGTTGATATTGACTTTGCGAATCTACGCCTGATTGAAACATCTTCCAAATCGTTGACATAAAGGATTCAATCCTTCCTTATTATATAGAGACAAGGACAAGGATAAGGACAAGGACATATCTTTCCTATATATTGAGTTTGCAAGGCACTTCAAGCCAAGATGCAATGCATTTCGTTGGATACGTGAATGATTTGTATTTACGTGTGAGGTATTCTTGTATGCGGATGCGAGGTGCTTATCCATTATTTAATGGTGAAGGCAACCGAGCGAGGCCTTTGAATAATATGTGAATGATTGTTTTGAGATTCTGGACACGCTCTAAGACTACAGCGATTATCTTTAATTCTCCTTTCAACCGGTCCCTTTACACTAGCTTCCATTTTGGTTATGTTGAGATAGAGTGTCTTGGTTGCCATAAGTGTTCGCGTGTAATGATTGCCAGGAATCTTTCGTTCGAAAGAGATATGGATTTAATATTAGGTGGAGGATGTATCTGCCTCTCCTATATATATGAGCTATATTGAATAGTTAATATGATTGTCAGGCTTGTGTACAATGTCACGCGTTCGGATCATATCTCGTCTCATGTTCATAGTTTTCTTGGTTTCACTTTCAGCGATAGCGTGAAGCGATAGCGTAATCCAATTGCTTTTCGTAATATGCGATAAATTTAAATTTCTGCATTGCATTCGAAATCATTAAGTGTATATTGCAAGGATCTATTGATTGTCTTTTAAAAGGTGATTTGTGGTGAAAGGGCCTCGCTTTTCCTTGCATTTTCTCAAACTCTAGTAATGTTTTTCGTCTTACGAGTGAAAGTCTGTGTCAGCATTAGCACTGATTCGGGAAACTCGGCATCTTAATCTATTTTCTATCTAATTTGGCTGGGAAACCGATCCTGGGGGGGAGGGGGGGGATTAGTACTTTATATACTTATATTTTTGTCCTTTGTCCTTAATGGCTTGTACCGTGATATTGAATAAGTAAATGAAATCAAATACAGCATAACTTTTAACGGTATTTAAGAGCTGATTCAATTACATCGAGTATTCGAAAGAGCATCCATTAGCTATGTATTTGGGCGAATTGCACATAACATAACCAAGCTAGGAATTGAACGAGCGCTTCCCACATTTTATGGAAAGCAGTAGCATAGAGGCTCCCTAAAAAATGCCTGCTTATTGCAATCTTTTAAAACAGAAGCTGAATTTGATAATTATTTATGAGTTGGCAAAAATAAAACGCATTTGGATCTGATGGAATTAGTTTACGTATAGTTTAGTTGTACATTTTTGCCATAATTACTATAAGTTCATGTCGATCAGTGCTAGGAGAAAGCTGTAAGGTTTTCTTTCGCTTTATTTCTTTGAATATTAAGTTCCTGTAAGTGGAAACTGGCACCATCGAATTTCCGAAAATAGACGCAGCTTATTGTAGTTCAGTGGTAGTCTCTTCAGGATCATACACATGCACGCTCAACTCCATGCTTTGGCATCAAAATCATATGCACGCACTTCAGAAAGAATTAATTATAATATAAAAACCTGTCAGAAGTGGAGATCCTTCCGAAACACATATAATTTGTATAACGACTTTCCGGCTCGGAGAAAACCGTCCAACCACCCAACCACCCAACCACCCAACCGCCCAAGCGTGGTTAGACTATTTCAAAATCTCTGCTCGATCAAAAATAGCTAACTAACTAAGTATGTTATTACAAGAAAATGATTTGACGATTTTTAAACAAATACAGCAAACCATGGACGCAATTATGGTTATTCGAGTGCATAGAGAAATATTTCTTTAGCCTAGCTATCGCAATGGGGGAATGGAAGCCCACATAGAGGATATATAACACATCGATCAATAATTCGCGATGCTGGCACATAGATGTTATCGTTAACAATATATTTATATAGTTAGGATTGTTTGTTTATCAGTTATTGTGGTTTCACTGAGGCTACGTTTCTTGTCTTCAAAGCAATAAGAAAAACCGATTTCCGTCTGGCAATTAAAGATTGCTTTTTGATGGGAAATGATCAAATCTTACAAACTCAATACGGGTTTCGATTGGTTTATTATGGCAATTCTTCTACGCAAATATCAACAATTTGCGGTTGATTTTTTTGATTTGAGACGAGGTCGTCGTAGGACGCCCGAAAGAGTTGGATACTCTAGTGTGTAACATTAAAAAAGTATTAAAAAATATTTTCGCTGATCGAAAAGTGAAGTTGCAACATATCCCTGATAAGCTAAAGATATCAAAAGCGAATGTATTCACTATTTTGCATCAGAGGCTGAGCGTAAGAAATATATTTTCTGAATAGCTATCACGTTTATATTATAGTATTAGGTGTTTGCACAAGTTTTGATCAATTTTTCACTTGAAAGAGGAATTTATTGTGGAAAGTTGGTAAAATTGCGCGAATTCAAGTTTAAGTTGCGGCCCCATTCACCATAATCTTCATATCTGGCCCTCACTGACTATTATCTGCTTCCAAATCTCGATCATTTGTTCCGGGAAATGGGACTCGGATTTAATAATGAAATCCTTGTGGAAACTGGAGCGTATTTTAAGATTCGCGGCAAACCATTCTGTAAAATAAGTATCAAAATGGAGACCGTTAGATTGAACATGAAAATGTCTATAAATAAAACCGACCCTTGCAAAAGCAAAATTTTGTTTCCTTCCCTTTCACTATTAAACTCGGGACAATTGCGGTAGAAAACTGCCAATGATTAAATATATTTTTGAAGGGGCTCGTCATTATGAACAATTCTAATCGGCAGACTGATCCCCGAAAAGCCTATTTTATAAGTTTAATTTTCCGAATTTCATGACTAACTGAATATTACAAGGCATGGCATTGAAGGTCGTGTGATAGTAAACAAGTGAAAAGTGTTGAAATTCCTTTTTAAGTTGTCGCGCCACCAAACTACGCTGTAGTTTTATTCATGTTTGATGTTTGTAACAAAGTTTGCAAAAAATACTTCATTGCAATCGACATTCCCATTGCTTGCACTGCCCATATCCGAACACAATCAGAGTACAATTCCAAAAGTTGCCTGTTGAGCTTCGCTACACAGCTACACAGTGAAAAATTTAGATATTAATGGGCGAGGGGGTTGCGACCAAATGTCTTGATACCCTTGAGCATCGATATAATAAGGGTCAGTGTTGTGGCTGCATATAGGTATATACAGAAATGGATACTAAGCACGAAGGCACAAGGGTTTTATTTACCAATCACGTTCTTTAAGAGGATCGCTTGACGTTCCCACTCACAATGCCACGATTCGCCGTTCTCGCACTGCTCAACCCTGGACCAACCTATCAGCATTCCGGACGCTTCCACGTTCAAGTCGAACATGCACAAGTGCTGCTCACTTTTTTTGTCGTTCTCTACCTGCAATGCTGTAAAAAGGCTTCGCAGTTTCAAAAACAAATTCTATTTTTTCAACCTACTATCAAACGAGCAACAACAGAACAGATGATTGATTTCCTGGCAAAAATCGTGCATGCAAGCTACGAAAACGTTGCTGTCCACCACAAATCAATGGGGAAAAATCCAGAGCAAGTTGCCTACACATGAACATGACATGCCGCATCCCTGCCAAAATCCAACTTGAACTAACCACTAATCGTGGAAGTTGAAGGGTGCATTAGCTATTGCGAAAGTGTCCGAAACGAATTGTGCTCCAAACGAGGAAAGGACACGCAATGTGGGACTTACTTTACATAGGTATTGAGGAGAGTTATGCTTCGCGATTGAAGAAATTGGAAAACCGCCATACGCAACGGACTATTGCCATACCGCTGCACGATAAATTGCGACCTATTGCCTTTGAAATATTCCGCAGAGGCAATCTTTTCTCTCTAGCATATCTGCAAGGTTTCGTGAAAAGCACTTAACTCGCAATTGGTTTATTGGCTGATGGGTATGAAATATTCGTTCGTGGAAAAATATTTGACATTCCTAAACTAAAACGTAGCAGAAGCAGCACTTCAAATTGCGTTCTCTAATTACAGTGCATCTTGTTCATCCCATTTCATTCTATATCATGGAATTTTTCATTGGAAATTTTCGCTTGGAAGCCAAGCTGCCATTAGGGCGCACGTAGTGCACATGAAAAATATAATCTATGAATAAGTTTTCGTTTTAAGTTTAAACGAATTTTCATCGGAAACTTTAATAAGCTTCTTATAAATGCTATAAAATATTGTTTACAATCAATTTTTAATGTAAAATTTCCTTTTAAATTGCGCATCAAACTCGTTTCAATTCTACGATTTGTAGTGACTTTATATGAATGGAAAAGATTTAAAGACGATTTCACGAAATTTTTAATTATGCCAGAGATGCAATTTTATTATAAAGCAATCTTCGAGAAAAATCGAAGCGCCTAACAATAGCTTTATTATAATCAAATAAAATATTTTATAAACATTTCAGTTGAAGTTTGATCATCCGTAACGATGAGAAAGGGAGATTGCAATTACCTTCGCACGCTATAGAATTTCAATTCTTTTCAATATAATATACGCCTACATATGCTATTTACATTCCCGAAGACCGATCATTAAAAATTAATAATTTTAAGAGAATAAGCAAAGAATAGCTTTAATATTTCACGACATGGGCGTAGGGGATTCCATGAAGTAAAATCTTGTTGACCACCATAAAATTCTGACCCGATCTAAATATTGGAATAGGAGACTGGCATAAACAGCCCTCGACACATCGTGCGTAGTATGCAGTTCAGCATTAGATTCAAAACACAAAACTTCGCTATCGGTACACGTTTCAAACGGTACTATACTTATCGCTTAAAATAGTAGTTACAACTATTAATGCTTAGATTCTACTACTTTGTCTGTGTTCATGTAACACAGTGAGTGTCGGAAATAGCCTGGAAGAAGTGAAGGCGTATGCCTGCTTGGTAAGCGCTATGTCTGTACCCATCGAGCATTCGCTATTAGTATGAGCACACACCAATCGCAAGTAAAGTATGGTCTGTCACGCTGGTAGGCGAACATTAATATAGCGACTTGATAGTCGCGCTTCATAATTATTTGACTATGTGGTAGGACTTAGCTTAGCGTAAAAATACATTTCAGCGTGTACTGAAAACGGTACATTTTTTTACGGGGATTACGGGGGAGAGAGCAAACGATAAACATCTTTTTGGCCAGAAAGGTGAAAACAAACATCTTCTATCAGAACTAAGCATCCGCAAACATTTGTCATTTATCAGAATTCGTCTCGTAGACGGAAATTCGAAACAAAAATTGCTGATCGATGAGACCAAAATTGACACAATTGTAGTATCGTGGCCAATCCATACTGCGAGCTGAAAAGATCTCTTCCACGGCGATGGGTGTAAAAGATAAAATCTCCTTGCTTGTTACCATTAACTTAGTCAGAGAATAAATTCGAAGACTAAAGTCTTAAGCCACTAGCATCTAAGACTATCGGCTTTATAAAGTAACTTAAACATATTACAAGCAAGTAGAGCTTCGAGTGAATTTTTGATGCTCAACACCTGAGAACAATGCAGAAAAATTGTAAAGATATTTATTATTCATGGACGTGTACGGACGTTAGCCGACCGGAAGCCGTTTTCATATCGACCTTTTAGAAATTGTTGTACCCTATCTTTTACTTTAATAATATTTATAGATCATTGAAATATTTTGCCAACACTATATATGTATACATATATATATATATATGTATGTGGCCATCAAATAAAAGTGCAATTTTCAATTTTCGCACACATGACCTCTTTAAAAACAGACAATAGACAACCACACAAAGCAGCCGAATCAAATATGGACAGAATTAACATCTTATAGGTACGCACTTTGTGATCGCGTCCTGATGTCCACAATATGTCTCCATTAAGCAATGATGTTATTATGAAAAATGCAAATAAGCCTTGCTCGTTAACTTTACTTAAAAAAGTGAACACAAAATTATCATTTTTAAGCGCTACTTTTTTCATTTTCTTTTTTGTTTTTAAATTTTTTTCTAAATTAAAGCATTTAATGCAAAACTAAAAGGATGTGAAGAGATTTAAGTGCAGGAGAAAGCATGCTTATAACGACATATATGAATGCTTCACGTGCCAAATCGATTAACTTCATTTTTTAATTTTATTAAATTTTCATATCAAAGCACTTCACTAGCTCCTAACTGTACATATTTAAAACAAAAGTATTAACACCACTAAATGACAAAATCGTTTTAGCCATTGAATAATAAATAATTTATGTCAGATAATATTTTATCATTTTTCTCAACTTCTTGTTTTATGGAGTTAATCGATTTGGCAATTGAAGCATCCATACGAGAGATAAAACATTTCACTTATAGTACGAAGTACAACAAAAATGAAGCAAACAAGGTCAAACAAGAATAAACAGTATTCGTCAGTCTTCGTGTGCCTTTGCTTTTTCGCGGAGGCTTTCCAGTATTTCAAAAGGAAGTGAAAAAAAAGTATATTCACTTTTTCATTTTTTAGATAAAAAGTTTTCAATTGGCGAATGAACAAATCACTCTACCCACAAATATGAATTTCTACACTATAATGTAAAGTTGACAAATGAATCCTTATTTGCATATGCAGTTAGCGGTTTAAACCATCTATTCCATATAAGAATTGCTCCGATCTACCTGTAATCACCTAACGAAACGATAATTTTTTAATATTCGCTACAAAGGATATATAAATAATTTTCTTGTGTCTCTCTTGGGCTCTGTCTCTACCTCTCTATTGCTTGTTATTACATCGTTCGGGAGGATAGTGAGCATCGAAGATTTCGCCAGATATAGGAATCACAGAAACGTTAAAAATTGTTGATAAAATAGAAAAAACCTCACTTCCTATGGGAACATTTGTTGGCCAACTAAATACTTCCACTTAAATGGCTGTGTGTGTGTGTGTTATAAGTGCGAGTTGCCCTTCATTACTGACAATTTTGAGAGAAACAATTATTTCACGAATAATAAATTCGTTCGTTTAAAGGAAACATAATGGTTTCAGTTTTCCAGCGGCATCTGTTAAAATTTCATATCACTTCAAATAATTACCGTTTGTCGGAATCTGTAGAATAATGCACATTGGGGTCATCATTTTTTCGAGCGGGCGAAAGCATTACCAGCCATAAGCCAGGGTGAGACTTCCATCACACTAGCATCTTCTCTCTGCGTCTGACGGCTATGCTCCCGAAACTACCTCTAAGTATTATGTCGGGAGAATTATCTAAGCCTTCACTCATATCTCCTGTCGTCTCTCTATGTACTCTTCTCTCACTTTGATCATTATTACTTTATTTATGGCTTACGTTGCGACCCACAACTCTCGGTGACGCAGCGTTGATCTTATTAGGTTGTACTGTCTCATCCTTTCGTCTGTGGCCTGACTTAACGTCTCGCGGCCATGGCTTGTTGATATCATATCCCTCAAAACCCATCTTATGCAAGTATTGCCGAAAACAACCGCTCAATCGTCACATAACGTTATCGCGTTCTTTGTCGCTGGGGACGCCTGTATGATTGCATCTTCCTGAACTGAAGTTTTCCCAATCGTTTGAGGTACTTTTCTTCTCGTATTAGCCGTCTCATAAACTACGCTCGAACATTGTATAAGTTTGTGGCTTACTCCCGTATATCTATGACCCTTATGCACAAGGTTTGATGAGAGCTGGGGTTTTCAGAAGGCTTTTTCGGCTTCGTCACCAGACCTAGCTTATGTGTCTTTCACGTCTTCGGAAATGTACCCGCGCTTACGCAACTTCCATCCACTATTGAAAAAAACATTGGACAACACAGCATCAGAAATCAATTTTTATGCTTTCATTGGGAATTTGGCCCCGGAGCTTTAATACTCTTCTCTCTTGTTGCTCTATTGCTTTAATTTCATTAGGATCAATTTTACAAGTTATCCTTTCACTTACGTGGTATTCCGTGCTTTGAAAACAAGATTTCTACCACTTATTTCATAAACAGTATGCATCTTCCCACAGATTCGTGTCCGCATCATCGCACAGCTGTTGAAACCGTTTCCTCTCTGCCTGCCTCTTTTTATTGATTTTTTTTCAGTTGCCTACGCCTTTCCGTGTACTATTGGTTGAATTTCACATAAATAGTTGTTCTTAGGTTTTCTTCGCCTTGAACCTAGCAGTTACACATTTTTTCCACCTGTTTAGGCTGTCTTTGTACGCCTGACGCTGCCAATAAGTTTTACTCTAATTTCGTTGTGAATATCTAATCATCAAGGATTTTTACTTTCCATGACTTTGTATAGCTTCAATAAGTGATCTGAAGATATTCCTGGTAGTCACTGCATGCTCACTGTCGTACACACCTTGTTAACTTTGCTATTGTTACGCCTTGATTGTGCCGTGCGTACATGCACGAGACACACAACTGATCTGTCTTCATTTTTTTGCGAAATGGTTCTTGGCTTCGCTGAATCTACTTCTTCTCTATTCCGTCACCGAAGCATTGAAATCACCTTCAACGATGTTAGGTCCTGTTCGACTTGCCTTGCATGTTATTTCATCAAGTATTCCTCTATATTGCTCGATTTGTAAGTTCGGAAGGAGACAGAAGCTGTATACTTTTAAATTAATTAAACTTTCATGCTCTATGGAGTATGGAGTAGACGAGGCTGATTGTTTTTATTTTTAAAATAAAAAGTTTCTCGTTCATTTTTGCGAACACGACAATGTTTACCATAGATAATAAACAGTTGGACTCACGGACTTAGGTGCTTAGGTGCATTCCAAATTTGAAATTGGCGGAGAATTTATATATTTTATAGAGTTCTTGCAGTTTGCATGGGAGCGTTATAAAGGTATTGAAAAAAAATTAAAATGTTTATACACCAAAATATTGGATAGGCGCGGTCAATTTTTCCCGCTTTGCATATGTGCTACAGCATCGCCTACAGAATATACGTTCAAGGTTTTATATCGACTGTAGTGTATGAGTTATGAGCAAAGAGCCAATTTTGCATTTCTCTTGAAAAACAGAAATATTTCCAGCGTACGTGGTACTGCAGACGTGTCCTTTGACCAATTATCACTGTTTCTGCTAAGTTCAAAGTCGATAGCTTAATTTTTGCGGCCGGGAGAATGTTTGCAACAGATATTACGCATATGGACGGACGGACAGGCCTAAATCAATTCAAAATTTGATGCTGAGCACGATAATATGCACTTTGTAGGTCCTCCTGTGGGCATCCTTCTGGGCGTTGCTAACGTTTTGACAAAATAAATATACCCCTCATCCGTCGGTAATGGGTGTACAAATGGAAAAAATGGAAAAAATAGTATTTCGACATATTAAGTTGACGTGGGAAAGTTGGATCGGATCGATCACATTTTTATATCTCCTTTCAAACAAATGTTACTACGAAAAATAGGCCAAAATATAACAAAAAAGTCCAATTATTAATAAATTGGACCACATCGGCCTATTTTTTTGACGGCATTTTGTGTGAATGCTCTCATGGAAAAGAAGTTTTTATATGGCTTGCGTCTTGCGATAATATAAACAAAGGAAATATGAATAAAGTCTGACAATCGATGCAATATTTGCCTCTTTTCTCCAAGTGACCTATCCTCCTAAAATCACTGGCAGACTTAGTATGGCTCGTTTGAAGAATTGATAATAAAAAAGAATCGTGTATGTACTGTGATATGAAATTTTTCATGGATTTTGATATACTTGCAGAAGATTAGATTTGCACTAATAATAAAATAATAATAAATTGTGTTTCTCTGCAAACCGGTTCCGAGGTTGTCTTGCGGCACAGCTTAGAGTGCACGCTTTCTATAAAATGCTGAATTATTTATTTAATTGTTTAATTTGCTTTCAACTGTCTTTTCTTTTTATCTCACACAGGAAACAAAAAAAAATCTTAATCAGGATAGGGATCAAGTTAGACGACAACTCATATTTTCGATGTGCTTTATAAATATTTGAACTCTTCTGCCCTGCTTATGCACATACACATAGTTGTAACTTTTGTGAAAAATTCCGAATTCACTGATGCGGTTATTACAGTTTGCATAGTTTTCAGCTAGAAATTGGAAATAGTTCGAAATTTGGACTTTTGATAAGCGTCTTCAAAAGCTTCACTCATTGCTGGTAGAGACGTGTGTAAATAGATAATAGCAAGCTTAAACATATGTATATTTAAATAAATATTCATTTTGTATGTATGTATATAAGTAATTTTTTTTGTCTTTAGTGTTTTTTATAATCATAACTTAATTTTAACAGGCATAGGTAAACTTGAAGTTTTACGCCGCACAGCAATACGTTTTCGCGGATATATAAATGCGAACAACTAAAAATACGTTTATGGTCAGCTTTGCGTGAATTTCGAATACCCATCACCATACGTCATACATCAACAAAGAGGTAAGTAATTGAAAATCGGTTTCTCTTTTTGTTAACTATAAAAACGCCTACTGTGCGCGAGGGCCAGCGCGATTCAATTGTTCACCTAACTGTAGGGTGTTGTTGGACGCAGTCCATTTGCTAATATTTAATCTCAAAATGTATATAACTGTTCCAGTCTAGCTTTTTAGAGCATTTGTAAAGCATTTGAAGCTTTTTAGAGCATTTGAAACAAATGCTTGTCGAGGTTACAACGATAAAAATTTGCCACCGCTCTGTGCTAATATTAAGACGTAGATAACTTATTAGTTTGCCTAATGCAACTTTCTGTGTACTATATGCAAAATAAAAGAATGAATATACCTGCCTTGGGTGACATAAGCCTTAACTGGCACATGTACGTACGCATACATATATGCAAGTTGAAATCGTACGCATAATACGTCGTTCATATATGTATGTATATATTCATAACAATATACACGCTAGATTCCATACATATATAATGTAAGTTCATCTCCATGTGTGTGTGTGTGTGTGTGTGTGTTTGTGTGTGTGTGTGTGCTCGTTTGTCATATGCACGCAAACGACCAGGTTTGGCTACTGTGTTGGCTTATTTGCGAAATATGAGACCGGATATATGTAGGCACGTATTCTATACAGGAGAAAATATACTTACATATATGCACATATATATATATATACATATACATATATACATATATATATATATCATTTTGTTTGATAAAAAAGAAGAAAAGAATGAGCTGGAATAAGGTGGAGGGGGAGGGGAGGGGGCGGGGGGCATTGATTTACGCACTGAGGTACAAACATATTCACGCATATGTTCCCGTAGACGTTATCAGTGTTACTAATTCCGAAGATGAATTTATTTATGAATGTACGCATAGACACACACGCACATACACCATATATGCGCAAACATATATAGATGTAAGCACACATATCCCCCCGCAATTGTCAACGCTCTGTGTTATAAATTACCACCGAGTCTGCCCATCTTTGAATACAAAGTAAAAAAGAAAATATAAAGAGACTATCACTTAGAATATTAGGAATAATTTCATAGCGGAAATTTTTGCGTGCACTTAAGAGCATGCTTTACAAAAAATACATTGTATCTGCTATGTATGTATTCACCTGTTCTTATACAGATAGGTTGAAAAATTCCTATCCGCTCACAGACATGTCGGGAAATAAGAAACAAACACGTCGTACATGAATTGACATAAGAAAAGTCAGATGTTAAAAAACAAATGGCATCATTCTAGATGCAAATACGAATGTGTTTACAAAAAGCTGCTCCCGTTAATATAATATATATATATATATATATATATATATAGATATATATATGAACATCACTCTATTCTCTCTGAGTTTTTTTGCAACAATTACATATATACATAGACATTCTTATATATATATGTATATACGTGTGTATAGTAAGAGCAAATGGAGAGACGAAAAAGAAAGAACAAAAGAGTAAAGCAAAAATCAATTTGTTAGCGTATAAACCTTCATTCATATTATAATAGCCGTACACTTCATTCATAAAAGCCCAAATGACTCTGCCGCACTCGTCGAATCGCATCTATGAAAGCAAACAGCAAAAAAATAAAAATGAAAAACAATAACAATAACAACAACAACAACAACAACTAAAGCAAGAATACGAAAATAAAGTCAACACAATCGGTAGCGGGTATGTAAATAAATATATATGTATTCATATGCCGCGCAAAGCTAAATGCTGACTGAACATTGTGTAGGCCTTTTATTTACCACCGCAATAACCTTCTCGCCGTTCTCCTTAGATTACTAATTCGAAAATAAAACACCACGATAGCC
Organism: Glossina austeni; assembly: GCA_000688735.1. Classification (NCBI taxonomy): domain Eukaryota; kingdom Metazoa; phylum Arthropoda; class Insecta; order Diptera; family Glossinidae; genus Glossina; species Glossina austeni. Next base: position 757,945 of record KK502404.1, on the reverse strand, counting down.
GAAAGTTCGAACGCTTCATTTTTAAGATACTTTGTAGATACAAATAAAAAAATAAAGAATATATATATGCGCGCGCGCGTATGTGTGTGCGTGTGTGTGTGTGTGTGTTTAAATACTTGTATGCACATATGTAAATTCCACTCGTGCTTTTAACTTTTGAAACGAAGAATAGTCGTCTCTTTTGAGTAATGAAGCCTGAATTCGCCGTATCTCTCTCCAATCATTTGGTATTTGCCGAATTTACTCGCATAAAGCAATTTTAAAAATATATCTGTTGTGCTAGAGAGTATAAGCAACGATCATAAATTCGGGAAGGAAAAGGTAATTTTATTGCTTCGTTCAAACGTTAGCACACCTTACACTTTAATGTAATATTATTGCAGTTCTATCTGTCTGTGTGTCTGTGTCTGTGTGTGTGTGTGTGTGTGTGTGTGTGTGTGTGTGTGTGTGTGTGTGTGTGTGTGTGTGTGTGTGT
>KK502404.1:709551-743594 GCA_000688735.1 Glossina austeni | reverse complement strand
TTTTTTTTTTTCTTGCATTTATCAGATAAATGCATAAACTATATTTATGATACTTGTGAGCACACCAACGTACCTTTAAAAGAAAAGAAAAGGAAAGCAGAAAAACACAAGACCTTTGAAGATAGGCAAGCAGACAATGTATGTGGTGCGCATACATGTGCAACGAATTTTCAAAAACAAAACTATATTCGCGTTAAAAATTTATACTTGAGTGAAAGACTGATTCACAGCTAAATTGGAGCGCATTATCTTTTGCTACATATCATAGGGGTGGATGATTCGCTATCTGTCATTTTTGTAAATCAAAAACAAAAACAAAAACAAAAACAAAAGCAAGAACGATAAATACGTTAATGCAATTATAATTTCTATAGGTTCCTTATTGCCAACTCCTAACCCTCTATGACCCTGACTCTCTCTCTCTCTCTCTCTCTCTATCTCTGACTAGCTTTTAGTTTAATGACTTAATCAATGGAATCAATGAAAAAGTATTATGAGCTAATAGTCTTTATTTTCCAGTTGCCGGCATATTTGTTTTTAAAAGGCAACCCGAGAGAGCCTTAATTTTATAAGTAGCACACGGGATAATCAATTTAACATACATCCAAACAAGCGGGGATAAGACGACAGAATTTTGAGCCGCACACAAACAGAATTACAAAATAAGTCAAAAAAAAAAAAAAAATAAAATAAAATAAAAAATAATCGGCATCGTTGTGTCGGCTATAGTAGAGTTGGTGAGGACTGCGGTGGCGATGACAACTGCACACTCACTTATACAAATATAAAGACGCAATGGCAGAAATAACTTTTCGCGCAATGAATTTAAAATAGTTGCATTTTCCTTAATATACAGGATAAAAATAGAAAATGTAGAAAAAAAGGAAAAAAGAACAAATAAATAAACGAAAATATCGCCTACATTTAGAAATATTTAAGCAGAAAACTACAATAAACAACATGTTGAGAGGGTATAGCGCTAAATACGACGGTTCGGTTTAAAACGAATTTCAAATACAATTTGTTGGACAAAATCAACACAGAGAGAGAGAGAGAGAGAGAGAGAGAGAGAGAGATGAGCCAGTTTTCGCATTTAATTGAACAACAGATTATATACGATATCGGTACAATTTCGATAAATTTTTTAAATTTCAATTCATTTCATTACTTTAAGCATCGTTTTAAGCGTCCAGGAAATGCAAATGAAAGCCTCCAAAGCGCATACGCTTGATTTGTAGTAAGCTGCTTAGCAATGCTTTAGCCTGGCTTTAGTTGGTATGAAGACCACATGAAGTAAAGTAATTCCCTTTAAATCAAAAAATTAACATAGTGACGTGACATAATTCGTGATTGATTCCTTCCGCCTTCCTTTAAGGCAGCTTGTCTGAGCCGTTTTTTGTAACTCTCATGTGAAGCTATTCGCTGGGATCAGGCAGAGACCACGTTTCCGTGCATATGCTTACTTACTTTACATTAGTTCTTCATGACCTTTTTAACAAAAAAAAATGCAGTTCATATCGTTCCCAATCGCGCTATTCTCCTCTGTCCGATTACTGTTCATATTTTCGAATTTCAAAAAATCATTCCAACTATATATTATTTTCATAACGGTTTGAGAGATGAGTAGAATTTGTAAAAAACTCATCTTCAAATTTTTAGATGAAACAAAATAAGTGTATCTCGATGTATTATGCGGTTTGCCATGAATCTCAATTAGGGTGCTGCCAACCCAAAGAAAAAGAAAAGAGAAAATCTACTCGTGTGGATAAATCTTACTATCTTTTGACCGTAGTAAGCCACACACACGCACACACACACACACACACACATATATATATATATATATATGTATATATATATATATATATATATATATATATATATATATATATATATATATATGTTAAGAAACAATTCGTTCATTGACGTCTTTAAACGAAATTAACAATAACGACAACAAAAGCAACATGAATAATGGATATAATGTTTATTTTAATGTTGATTATATTAACATATGCGTATAAATGTGTGACGGCTGACTTCGACCGTCATAATTATTGTAAGTAGTAGGGACTGACAACACTGTAAGTATATACGTGGTTGATACAAAACAAATTTAAAAAAAAAAAAAGGTGTGGAATGTCGGTGGGGGCGGGAGGGAGGGAAGCGAGCAGTACATTCATGCGCGTTTATTAAATGCGTGTGCACATCAGTCTGTATGCATATTTAGATGAATTTTTNATAAATTTACATGCACACATATATAAATATATGTGCGTGTACAAATAATCCTAAATATATATAATATAAATATATATAATTAAATACATATATTTATTATCATATGTATATAGTCACAAATAAGTATGCGCATTACATATATATTATATATATATATATATATATATATATATATATATATATATATATATATATATATATATATATATATATATATATTAAATATACATACACACGTACATATTTCATGTATTTGTATATACATATATTTTGACCACAAATTGTCACGTACGAAAATCGAGAAGCACGGGCGCAGAATTGTAAAAAACAAAAATTCATTCATTGAAAGTTTGCAATTCATGCAAAAGTCGTTTAGTACGATTCGCCACAAAAACATTAATAGCAATAACAAGAGTAAACACACGTATACGTGTAATTATGTACGTAACGATGAAATCAAAAGAAACGTTATTAATAAGAGAATCACTGCAGAGAGCAAAGTGAAAAACGAAAAACTTAACGACAGTACAATAAATAAGAATAATAAAAGGAAAGTGTGAAAAGTGCTTTTTTTGCAAAGTTTTTATTTACAAAATTCAAACGTTTCTATAGCTACATAGACATATTAGCAATGCACATATATTTAGGTGTTTTCAATTATTAGGTCTGATAAACTTAAAAACAAATTAATATAAGAGTTCTCTCGTGTTTCGTGTTGGAAGAGCAAAAGCACGGCGAAAAGAACGTTACGATGTAAAAGGAAAAAATTAAAATAGCATGAAGATGAAAGAGAGAAATAAAATGCCAGTTGCCGGCAATTCGCTTTTGCCATTCACCATTCTCGTTCTGTTCTTTTCTGCTTCTCTGCATTCATGGACTTATATGATTTTTGAACCCAGATGATAAATGCCATCAATTCGACAATCCCCTGATAACCATTAAAAACGTTTTCGACAAACCCCTGATAAACGTCATTTAATAACAAAGTTGTTGAATTTCTCTCTGCATTAATATATTTTTAAACATGGAATGAGAATTCTAAGTGAGTACACTCACAGGCAAAAGACGTTTGTTCTCTTTTTTTGTTTCATTCTTTCTCAAGCACGTTGAATGTTGTATTATGTTTGATAGTTTTGTTTGATTCAAAATAGTTTAGTTTGAACCGTGAACCGGTAAAACAAAACGAGCAAGAAAATTTGCTGCTATCTCTCTTTGCATTGGTGTAACCAACAAACAAAAATTTTTTAAAATTTTTTTAGTAGCAAAAAAGTAGTCGAAGAGGATACATGGCGCTTGGTTGGATTGTTTTTCGCCTGAAAAGAGTTTTGAGCAAGTGCGAACAACGCACAAAACCGAACACGTTAACTAAGCGAGATATCATCGGATCACATAAAAGCAACTGAAAAAATTCGAAAATGTAACTTAAAACAAATTACAAAACATTTACGTACAAAAGTAAAGCGTGAACGTCCTGCATTTCTTTTTTTTTTGTGTTATTTATTTTTTATTTTCTGGGTGTTGTTTCATTCAATTACACTACTTAACCAAATACATATTTTCCTTACGCTTGCATACATTAACGCATATACTTATTTAAAAAAACATTTGAAGAGGAAATCAAAGAAACAATAATAGTAATAAGAAAAAAAGAAAAATATTTAAAAAAAAAAGATGAAATAAAAACGATCACTTGTCTCTCTTTGGTTCAGTCTCGCGCTCTTTTAGTGTTGGGTCTGCCGTCACTACATGCTGATATAGTGAAATAGAAAATTTTAATTGAAATTTCTGAGAATTATCTCAATGCATTCAGCAAAAGTTCATTCAGTGCCTAAAAATAATATTTTAAATAATCAATCACACAAATCTCAAATTAGAAAGAGAAGAGAGAGAAGAAAGAAAATTGAAGATACCAAAAAAAAAAATATTCGCAATAAAAGCAGTATGTGTGTGTGATAAAGTGAGAATCGTTTTGTGAATGAAAAAGAAAAATTTAAATACGAAAATCAGAAAGCAGAAGAAAAGAAATTCACGCATTCCGGATTACATAAATTGTGAAAAAATAAATATAAAAAAAAAAAAAAAAATTAAACGAAGAGAACGGAAAAGAAATTAAATATCAAGTACACTCACATACACACACACACACACACGCAAACCAATAAATAACTCAAAAAAGAAAAGAAAAAAAGAAAGAAAANAACGAAATTAGCTAAATTTAAATTCTACATATAATTTTAAATATTTTTAAGATCTATTTTAAATACAACAGCCGTGCATGCATAGAACACAAACATCAATGTAATAAAAAAAAAAAAAAAAAAAAAAAAAAAAAAAATCCAAGTTACAAAGAAAAAGAGCGAAAATGAAAGAAGGAAAAGCAAAGAAAAGAAAAGAAAGAAAAATGAAAACAAAATAGATAAATAAGAAAAACTTCCAATCTATACGCGATTGTATGTATGCTTCGACATGTGTGTGCATATATATTAAACACAAGCAAACTATCGCAAGCCGCGATAAATAAATGAAAGAATGAATAACAAAACAGAGAAACATACATTCATTCATATATTCATGCAAACACAACGTGCAAACAAGTTTTGCATCTTTATTTTGCAGCGTAAGGAAGTCTTAAATGCATGCATGAGCGTGTGCGTGTGCGTGTGCGTGCGCGTATGTATGCGCATGTATGTATGTATGTATGTATGTATGTATGTATGTATGTGTGTGTGTATTTGCGTGTTTGATGCGTTTGTAGGTATGCTCATGTATCGAGAATGAAGATAGGAAGGAGGAATCTTCACGTAGCTAAAGTCGACTTTTGGTCATCCCGCGCCCTTCTACATAAAGAATATTGTCCATGTTAAGCCGTTAGCGATTAGAATTTCAGTCGGATGCAATAACAACAAAAATTAGATGTATAAACCTTGGACTTAACAAGAAGTTCGCCATTTTTCTCCAAATCATGCGAACTTAATGACGAACTCAGTCTGCCTTCGCTAGGCGACTGACTGAATGACGGTGGGTGTAAGAAAACCTCATAAATCTGTGGTGTCAAAACGTATATGCGCGTACTCTTTCTTCCCATACTAGTGCGAATTTATTTACTGATCGTTTTTCTTTTTTTTTTAATCTTAAATTTTATTTGTTTTACATAAAAGCGTATAAATTTATATAAAGAATTACTATCATAACTGGCAGATCAGGCTTTGGCTGCGTACGTACGAACGTACAAAGGCAACTACAAAAAAAACGTGTCCGCCTAAAAAGGAAACATCGACGAGTGTGAGTTACATGTAAATATTTCATTAACCAAGAAAGTTGTGGTATTTCACAAGCGGAAACCGTCTATGTACTTGCAATAGGTATATTTACACGCACAGCCATTTACTTATAGTTTGAATTTGAATCTGTATGAATACGTACAAGTACATACGTACAAAAAAGTAGTTGCGGATATCCGGTCATAAACACAACATACACACACGCACTTATACATAAATACATATATTTCTTCATTCTTCCCCACATATGTCCGTATATATGGTACGCCTTCGTCTGTTTATAGTTTTACTTAGTACTTTATATACGATATATACGTGCGTATGTATACCAATAAGGTGTACACGGAAAAGGTAACTCCCACGTTAAAAAAAAAAAAATAATAATAATAAATAAATAAAATTTCAATTAAATACGTTTTTATGCCTTTTAGAAAACTATCTTAAGTTGCTTTTTACATTTTTAATTAGCTGAGTTATTCGATTTCACTTTATGGCCCTTGCTCTAACACATTATAACCGCGGCGATTATTATCTTTAGGCTCATAAAATATCGAATCCCACTAGAAATGCGTTAACTGAATTCATAAGAGGAAATGAAGAAAAAAAAAACAAACGAAAAAAATGTTATTTATTGAAAACAAGACCAAGCAGTTCATTCAATTACACATAAACTCATTTAAGAGTGTGCGTATATGAATGATGTGTGTGATGCATGATTTGTCAAAGATGTTTGTAATAACCCCTGAATGAAATTGAAATCGGGATAATTTCGAAAATCTTCGTTAACGTGAGTTGTAACTGTATAAAGTGAAAAGTAGTGAATAACTTTTTTTTCATTCTCGAAGTCATTAGAACGAATTGATAGCCTTGTCTACTAACATTATAATGTAAGCGTTTTTTCATTCCTTTCCATGTCACTAATTTTGAGATACTTGATGGTTGTTGACGAACAACAACAATCGATTCGTCTAATCGTTGAAGATCGCTTTGACATTGCACACAAACCTTGAAGGCGAACAAACATCGTTACGCTATATTTCCTGCGATAATTCCAATCTATTTATTTATTCCATTCTGGATCCACAATATATATGCGTTAAGTCGAATAAAGACGCACGTATTTAGATTAAAGACTTATCAACACCTATGCATGCGGCCGCACTGGGATTTGAACTCACGCACATCCACTTGATAGCCGTGAGTCTTATCCTCTCGGCAACGCGCTGGATATTTTCCGGTCAGATTCATTAAAGTTCTTGCCTATCGGAAGTGATTTATAAAATGTCGCAAGCGAATGTTTATTCTCTCGAATGTTTTCCTCGCTCTGGCTGTCCAGTCACATACAGCACCATGCTGGCCTTTGATTATTACAGAAATCGAACTCGAATGCTAATCTAATTAGTTACGTCAGCATTTCGAGTTGTTTTTTTTTCCCCCATATTCACAAACTCAGTCGCTTTATGCTGATTAAGTATAAAAGTGTTTAACGGGATCATGTTCGGATAAATTTACTCTGTTTAGAATACACAAGAATAAGATTTCCGTTTTACTTATAAAGAAGATTTCCGTAGAGAACCGTTTCATCGAAAATCGAGTTCAATAATTTGTTTATACCGTCAGCTTCGTTGTGGTAAGTTGACGCAACAAAGTGGACGCAGGAACAGTCACACATTGAGAAAGGCACTTATATATTCGATATATCTAAGCAACATCGCTTGTAATCGCAATAATCTCTTTACAGTCCGACAACATTATCATAATTTGGGATTTGTTTAATAATCGAACAATGTAGAGCTTGTAAATGCCTCGACATGCGAAACGGAGAAAAGGAAGCAACAAGTCGTCGAACAAGGAACACCGCCTGAGAAAATCCTAGAGGTCAGTTCGGCCCGCTATGTTTGCCGCATTTTTAATAGTAGTTGAAGCCTGTTCTCGTTCCGTTGGCTCGTTGATGAAAAATGTCGCCGAACATTGCTGTAGGCCTTTCTAAGCCTTTGTCAGCTCCTTGCTTTATGCAGCTACAGCTACGGTGCTTAAGTGAACATTATACAAAATTGATCTTAAGATGAATTTTCTCAATTGATAGTTTCCTTCATGGGCTGCTTTTTGAAATTTTTCTTATAAAAATTCTATACATTTGAAAGTTGTTGTTGCTGTATTAGTTAACTAAGTGAATATACGTGTATATATATATAAATTTACTTATAAGTATATAAACTTAGATATATATATACCGATGTATGTGACTAATCACTCAGAAACCCATACGTCCAACATAGTGGTAGTGATAGGGCAGAACGAGGTGAAGAGAGAGAGAGAGAGAGAAAGAAATAGGAAGTGTCTGAAGATAGAAATGCGCCCGCTCGGTTAGTGTTACGCCTTTACTGACCAGGCAGGCGCTCATTATAATCACAACGACACTAGTAATCGTAATTAAAGTACTACCACCTACGCCCTAAGAATTCGAGCCCCGACACCCACCACATAGTCGTGCTTCTTCACTATTTGGCAATGCGGTAGCCTATATCTTGCAAAACATTGGCAAGGTTTATATCGAAGACAGACGGCTGGCTTAGATCTCAAAAACAATAATCCGGGCCAAGTGGGAGTTTATGTAAGCATTTCCATGCTTCCGGTTATATATTCTAAATTACCGTCTGCGACAGAGTGTTTGTCAGTTAGTAAGCTATCTCTGTGCAGCCATTATCTAAGATGCAGGGAAATTAGATGGAAATAGGAAACAAGCGTTGCCAGTAGGAGAAAGCCAGGCATGGTTTTAATGTACACTCTGTTATGGTGCAGAGTATACCATCACACGCTCACGGCAGTGTAACCGTAATAGGAAAAAATTTCACCCACTAAAAGTGTTTATAGCATTTTTTAAAATCTATTAATTTTTAAAATGTGCACACGCAGTCATTGCACTGGAAGGGAAGTGGACACATGTGCATGTGATTAAATATGCTGAGGAATACGATGAGACGACCAATCGATCCTAATCGAGAAATCTTTGAAAATAAATACCTATAGCACACCAGTGCATGTAAAAAACTGAAGAAAAAGATTAACATAAAGAGGAAAAACAACAAGAAAAAACACAACCACAATACACCCACAATTTGTGACATCATATCCGGCACTCAGAAACCACCAAGAAAAGAAAAAGAGAAAAAAGAAAAAGCACATACTATACAAATTGTCGATCCATTCAAAAGCGACGTACCCGCCATTCATTGCATATGCTCGTATATCTATATGTGAATATATTTTTATGAGAGCAGCACACAACAACACATCGCTCATTTGTGCCCGAAATTAGATTAAAATTTTTTAAGTAAAATATTTCAGAAAAAAAAAGCACTCAAATTTATCTATGCCTGCAAAAAAAAAAAGCACTCAAATTTATCTATGCCTGCAGCGTATAAAGGAAAGATAATTGCATTTGTATTTATAATCGTTCCGATTTTGTATTCCAGCTCATGCATCCAATAAGTCATTAAAGTCAAGCCAGTATCGAATCAAATTTTGACATCAAAAACCTCTCCTTGCTTCGATCCCTTGTGGCAGACATTAGCTGGCATATAATCCTTTTATACCTATTACCCTGCCCCTTCGAATGTTGCGGTGATGGCAATTACTTAAAAATTTCGGCAAAAACTATTTTATCAAAAACATGAAAATCAACTTACTTCGATGGTTACAACTTAAACACGAACAGTGTTAATTAAATGGTCGTTGGCGTATAAATTTAAAGAAAGTCACCCAAATTGGGTAACTAAGGCAAGAAAATATTCGACCTCATGTATGAGATTCAAACCTTCTAATGCGCTCATCAGATGCTGTGTAATGATCAAAAGAAGCGCTCTGAAGATACGATCGTTAGGCTTTAAATGTTTTCAACCTCGTAACTGGCCTTTCTATCGATCCATCGATTTAACTGAACCGAAAAAATGTCATCTGATATCGAATAGGGTTTTTTTTTTTTTTTTTTAAAGAAAAGATCACGTCATTAGAAAACCAGCACAAAAGCTTTTCAGTCCTGAATAGTAATTTGCAGGAGCGATTGTTTTGAGAAACCCTCAAAGATTTCGAATGTTCTCTATATGTTGTTTGAAACTTTTCCCTTTGGTTGTTTTTTCTATTTTTTTTTTTATTAATAACTTGAGTTTATGTTTGAAATGCGAATGAAACGACTGAAATGACAGCAGACTTAAGGTAAGCTAAGCAAGCAAGCGTAGAATTAAAGCTCGTGCGAAACGACCGCATATTTAAGAGCCTTTTTTTGAAACGGTTGCCACGAGTTTATTTTGCTGAAAGTCCCAAACTGCAATGCCACGTTCATGCTTTAAAACTCGCAAACCCGGAATATTAAAAGACGGCAACACTGGAATCATTCCCGCGAAACATCTTGAATATAAGGGACTTTACGGCAAACAATATTGCCGGCACAAATTTCAGTCGAAAAAAAAGAAAAAACCAAATTTATTCTCAGTTTATGTGGCACTGTGGTAGTGTCCGGATTTGCCTCATTTTCAATACCAACCTGCGTACAAGAACCTCCAATGTTTCTGCCAAATTTGAATGGGTAGCGTGAATTTCGCGGCCAGGAAAACGTTTGCTGATCAAGTATATGTATACGTGGGGGTATGTGTCTGAAGCTTCCTTCCGGGCGTTGCAAACGTTTCGATAAAATGAATACACTCTTCATCCTTTGGTGATGGGTGTAAAGCAAAGTCCGACATCATTCTGCCAAGTTTACTAATTTTCATCTACTTTCATAATAACAAGTGAATAATACGTAGTTTTCATGTCCGGGCCTTTTACATGAAAATCGTTCTACGATTCTACGGTGATCACAGCGTAGCCTGACTTAGTCCAAACTCAGTCAATTCAAAATGTTCTTGTTAATGAAATCATCATAGTTTACCTATTACCTTCACGTAGAACTATAAATTAGATTTTGCTGCCGTATAGAGACTTACTTCTCATTAGAGCTCTTGCATATAGTAGGATCTGAAAAATAAACCTAAGCGATCCACATTTGTTACGATTAATATTTATATCTACTTACTATCTATAAACCACTCTTCATCGCGAAATATTGACGATTAAATTCTTATATCAAATCTAAGTTTAGTTATCATAGAAATGGTTAAAAAAATTTCGCTAATCGATCCAAATTTTTCAAATTTTTTTCTTGTTAATACTTAGCAATTTTCCCACATAACGGCATTTTCAAAATAAGACTCTATATAGAGTGTGGTCGCAAACGGTGTCCATTCCAACTCATTTTCGATAGCGGACAGGGTTTAGCTAACGTATCGCACAATTGCCATCTATAGGCTGAACATAAAAGTAGAGTAGAGGCACATCCCACATACAGATAGATAATGATTCTGAAGCAATATAAAAAATGGATCTACCCCTACAAAAGATAAATTTCTCGTATCGCGATCCAACGTAACTGTCCCCAAGCATATATGTCCAGCTATCTGATGCGCCAGATAGAAAGCACATTAAATATGTTGAAAATGCGCTACTAGACAATTGGGCATATCGTACGTATTATTACATACAATATTTGGTAGTTGGTAGTTGGTAGTTGGCTTTTGGAAAGGATGCTCAATCAGGTCGATTTCATCAGGTGCATTTTTTTCACAAAGCGGCTGTTCCCTTAGGCGAAACGCATTCAATGAAATAGTGGGTTTTAAAATCTGTCGCACTTTAAATGCTAAGTTCGGCCGAAGAGCACTATTCGTAAGAGTACGAGTACGAGGTCTAGTTAAATCATAATTGGCTGTAGAAATGGTGTACTTTGATTGTGTACGATTGCGTGTCCAAGTATTTGCGTTTGTGCGTGAACTGTGTAGAGTTGAAATACTTTGTAAAAACTGTACTTTTACCTGTGCTTTTAATAAATAATCATTTTAAACTTAATCGAGCTTATTTGTTTTTTTGCTTATTCCCTTTTGTTTCAGGAAGCGATTGTTCCCATTTTAAGATCGGCCATAAAAAGAACAAATACGTGAAGAAAATATTTCTACTATTGATTATATATTTCTGAGGTTTCGGTTGTGTTGTGTTAAAAGGAGGATGACGGAAACTAATAGTCCCTGGCAAAGCGTACAAGGGGATTGAAGTTTCCGTAATTAAAAATTTGCTCAATACTACATGGATCGCAGAAATGGCGGCGATCCTTTGGCGCCTCCTCGGCCCCCTAAATTACTACCTCGAGTTCATCGTCCTAGGGCTCCAGAGCCAGCGATGTTGAGTGAATCAACAGCAACAATAACATCAACCACATACACAAGAACAACAGCAGCAGATTCTGCTATATTAGACACACCTCAATGTACAAATCAAACACAATTAAGTAGGAATAATAATAACAATTTGAGTCAAGAGCAACAACGGCATCATAATAGTATTAATAGTACATCATCGACTGAATTAGCACTACCACCAGCAACAGTAGCAAGTAGAGCAACGGCAACGGCTACTATAGCAACGTCATCATTACCACTTGATAATAGCATTAAATATAATAATAATAATAATAATAATAATAATAATAATAATAATAATAATAATAATAATAATACGAACAGTAGACATAGTTACAATAGCAACACATATAATATTAGTAACGTTGAGCCAACGCCGTCGCTAATACTACAGCATCAACTGGATGATTATCAAATTCATCATTTAACGTTCCTGCCTCAACGACCGCCTAGCTTGAGTAGGAATAATAGTCACGTCAGTTCGTCGTCATCCACGTCGTTAAATACAGTTAGTAACTCCTTTACGCGCAGAAGACCACCACCGTTATTGGTTCCCGAGACGACGACGGTCCCATTGCTTACTATTACTGGCAATAGTAGCAGCAATAGTAACTTTCTTAGTCATTTCCATAGTGTCGAACCAGTACCTACTTCACCAGTCACGCTGGCGCAACCTCGACCTGAGTCTGAACGGCTCGCTAATGAGTATGTGGATACGCCTCTGCGCACAGCGCAACAGTTGCAAACAACGTCACGCACCCAACATCCGGCTGGCGAGCATAACAATGGTCAAACGACGACGCATCATTTGCTGCTGTTACCGCAGCGAGAATTGCGACAGCAACAGCAACAGCAACAGCAACAGCAACAGCAACAGCAGCAACAACAACAACAACAACAGCACCAACATTCGAACCGTCTGGCGGAAACTGCAGGTTCAGTCAACGTTTCGACGGGAATCGATGGAACGGATGGATTCCTACATTCGCACCAGCAATATAATATACATAAAGCACCAGTGCATTCGTCGCCGAGCGCGATAATGAGGCCGGGTAAAATATCACCAACAAATCTTACAACACCCGCCATCCCATCAATTACTCAGCCAATCACAAAACAACCCGCCTCGTCAACCAATTACAATAACACGTGCAAATTTGCAAAAGAACTTCCAGCATTAGATGATTTACTCGACTTACATAATATCGCAACGGGTATCTCAACGCCACAAGGCATTGTATCGGCTGTTAGTGGGGCGAGTCCACTAGGTGCACCTATTATCATTGCTGGCAATGGCAGTGAAGATCCATCTTCACTTAATCCCATTACGTGTCCGCAATGTGATCGTTGTCGTTGCGAACAATGTCAAAGTCCTCGTCCGCTACCGCAGACTTGGGTATGCAATAAAACCTGTCTCTGCAGTGCAGAATCTATCATTGATTACGCATCATGTCTATGCTGTGCAAAAGCACTTTTCTATCATTGTGCTCGAGACAATGACATGGATTGTGACGACGGCTCTAGCACACCTTGTGTGGACAATCCGTGCTCGTGTGGTCCTTACAAAAGATCGCAAAGGTGGGGCTGGTTGGGCGCATTATCGCTTGTATTGCCATGTCTATGGTGTTACTGGCCAATGCGTGGCTGTGCAACTATTGGCGAAAAGTGCTACGGTCGATTTGCAAGACGAGGATGTCGATGTCAACAAATCGGTTCAACATCAAGTATGCTACCCATCACGTCGCCGCTTTCGGTTAATGGTAACAATGTTTTGATATTAAGCAATGCGGCCAACATGCAAGCAAACAACAATGCCACCTCAAAATCTGTGGATCATCACAGTGACTGTAATGCCAATGCAAGTCGAATTCTACGTAAAGGTGATCTAACACCGGAAAAGCGTTTACTCGACTCCAGTGCCGAGTATTAACGCCAAATCCTAGGCTACACACGTATAGCAGCATTTACGCGTAAACATGCTAGAACCACCCGCTCAACTTCGAAACGTTGTGTCTATGAAGAGCATGTCATTATCAAAAAAACAAATAATAATAAATGAATAAATATATAAATAAATGAAATAAAAACAAGCTCGAAAACAATATTTCTTGCATTATCAATCAGAGAAATCTCTTTTTTTTTGAAAGAAGCATACATTTCTATTATTATTTTTGAAATAATAATAATAATAATAACAAGAGCGCAAAACATGATGATGATAAAGGAAAAGGGAAAATCATGTACGTACATCTCTGATCGATCAGAGCGATATAAGCAGTGCAAACGGAGCGATATGAACTTTGAAATATTATTTGAAACTGACAGCAGCAGTAGCAGTAACAGCAGCACTATTCTGTTAAAATGCAGACGTACAGGGTATTAACATAAATGAAAAATGGTTGGATTAGAATGAAAAGCAAATAAGAAGGTCAAAGGGAGAATGAGAGGAAGAGAGCTTTCAGCGGGCAATGAGGCAGCGATCTGATAAAATAAGCCATACATCAGCGTAGCGCCTTGGGACAAGACAAATGATCGCAAAACATTTATTACTAAACTAACTGAAAAATATAACAGCAAAACCATTTCAAAATACATTAAAACTATAAATGTTATATAAATATAATTAATTAATATTATTAAATATTATTATGTGTATATGGATTAAAAGAGCAAAACAAACACGAAGCATACATACATACATACATACATACATACATACATACATACATACATACATACATACATACATACATAAATACATACGCACATATACACATACATACATAAATACATACATACGCACATATACACATACATATATACATGCATACATACACGCATACAAACATACATACATGCACACTCACACACACACACATACACACACACATACACACACACACATACACACACACACACACACACACACACACACACACACATTAAATAAAATAACCAAAGACTGCAAACAGATAATTATTAATAAATAATTAAAAATGTTATTTTTAAAAATAAAGATGAAAGCAAAAAAAAGAGGAAAAAACAACAACAAAAATAGAGCAACAGAATTAGTTTTTATTATATTTTTTTTTTAATTTTTTTTTTTTTTTTTTTAATTCATTTTTCAATACTTATTTTGAGTTGTCCTAAATTCCTAGCTTTTTTTTATTTAATTCTTTTTTCCATTTATTCTTTCTTTTTCTTTATTTAAAAATTTTTTTTTCATTTGTTCACTATCTAAGTCAAAAGTTGTAGCCGTTAAAAAGAATTAACAACTATTATTATTATTATGATTATTATTATTATTATTATTATTATTATTATTATTATTATTATTTTAATTCTTATTTTAATGATTATTAAACTTATGATTATTAATTATGATGATTGTTGTTTTTTAACAATTTAAGTAAGTTTAAAATTTCACATGATTCCATATTATTTTCCATAATAACTACAGCCGATAAATATTTTGTCATTAATATTTTTAATAACACCAACAAATTAATAACAAATGTTTAATGAACAAAAATAATAAATAAATTAATAATGCAAAAAAAAAAACAAAAAAATTATACAAATAATATAAAAAAACAAAAAAAATACATGTGCAATCATTACAATATTTCACTAAAGGACAGTTTCAAAGGGAGTAAAATAGAAGAATCTATGGACTGAACTGAAGAGGCCCGTAGTTAATCTTCAAAACATCTAAAAGCGGAAATTGAAGAAAAGATTTGATCGGTAAAGCTTTACTTAGTGCAGGTAATTTTCGCAACCACTTTCACCCTTTATACAAAACGCCAGCACTTCACGGCACTAATAGGCGCGAAAAATTCAAGTAACGATAAAAATCATACTAAAGTAAATAAATACTTGCGATGCACACAGTGCACAGTGAGCCGATGGCTTCCCTCTTCTTGAATAGTGTAAGAATTAATTTTTGTGCAATTTTATTAAAATTAATACATTGTAAGGCTCTCGTATAGATGGCGCTGTAATACTGTATAAATCGTGTGCTGCAAGTAACGTAAATAAAATGAATGGTTGTCGTGTTTAGCGAAGAGTTTTCATTACTCCGGGCTGAACAATCAAAATGACGTCGCTCGTGGTCTCCGTCTGATTCTTTTCATCTATGAGCATACCAACAACGGGCCCCTTTTTTAGTCGAAATACCAACCCATTTTTCTTATATTTCCGATAAACTAAATAGATGACATTTTGATCGATGAACTCTCGCGATTTATTATAGTAAACACATTAAGCTATCATTGTACAGTCTCTGGGATTTTTCACTTAAAAATAGACCCCAAGTCTTTTTAAAGACCTTTTTGGAAGTCCGCTTTAGGTGGGGCGTAGACAACGAAAGCATCAACCGATCCCAGCCAAGCGTTCTCAATCATTCAAGGTACACATGGTTCAGGCATTGTCGCAGTCTCATTCCTAAGGAATTATTCTGGACATTATACCTTAATTGCACACTTTAATTACATTAGCTGTTGACAATAGGCAGTGAAATCAATCGTTTCGGCAGTTTAGAGCAACTCATTACTCTTATTAAACACAAAGTACTCTTCTGCGTTGCTTTGGCCCGCTCTCAAACACATCAAAAATAATTCGGCTACGTTTTGTTTCAATAGCGCGTTAATTTATGTGGTATCCAAACATCGAGCTTCGTATTACATTCAGCTTTAGGCAAATGGATCAATGACTAGTTCCGTAGCGACGTCAGACTTCCTCAATTGTCTAAAGAATCCTATCGATTTTATCTTAAAGATTGATTGATCGCTAACATCGAAATTTAGAGAGAAATTGTCAAACCGTTTGCGCGCTGCTGAGACTAATGAAATATGTCCGCCATAAACGCCGTGAATTTTTCTACGAGCCTGTGAAGCATATTCGCCTTAATCGACGGAATATTGAAAAATATAATGCATTTTTTCAGAATATTCATCTCTGATCTTCAACTGAATTTCGACGAAGGTTAAAATGGGTTTCTTTTCTTCTTTTTTTTTAATGCGTCGCATAATTTATGCATTGTTCGTCGTAAGATCGTCGTAATCGAATAATTTCATAAACTGCTAAACGAAATCGGTTAAGTGTCAGTGAAGCCATATTGCGGGGACCCAACAATGCTCAATATTTGAAATTGTCGTATCTTTTTATACCCATCACCAAAGGATGAGCGGCGTATTCATTTTGTCAAAACGCCTGCAATGCCCAGAAGCAAGCATCAGAGCCCCCCACAAGGTATACGTATTCTTGATCACCATCAAATTCTAAATCGATTTAAGCATGTCTGGTTGTCCGTCCCTTGCAAACGGTCTCGTGGCTGCAAAATTCAAGATACCACTTCAAGTTTGGCAGAAACATTGGAAGTTCTTGCACGCAGATTAATGTTGAAAATGGGTTAAATCGGTCGAAGGGTACGCACACAGTACACAGATAAACTGAGAACACATCTGTTTTTCAACAGGACTATAAAATCGGATTTTTGCTCATTACTACTAAACTAAAGCAGATAAATGTACAAAAACTTGAACATCTATTCTGTGGGCGATGCTATATATAGTACCTATATGAAAGTGGAAAAAATTGAGTACGCCTATCCAGTGTTATAGTTTATCAAATTTCCTTTTTTCTCCAATACCTTCATAGGGCGTAGGAACACGCTTCAACACTCCATAAGGTATATAAGTTCTTCGCCAATTTCAAATTCGCAATGCCCCTAAGCATGTTCGTCTGCCAAACTGTGCAGTATCTGTGGCAAACATTCTCCCACAAACTTGCCAAAGAATTTGAAATGAACCAAACTTTTCAAGGGCACGCGTACAACGCCCATATATCTGACAATAACTTTTACTTTGAAAATAGAAAAAATCAACTGCCTCCACTCCATGATGGACAACGGTAATGGGTACAAAAAAGTCCGTGACGACCGAATATAATTTTTTTATTGTTTATATTGCTCCTCAACTAAAAGTCGACCCAGACTTTACTTTTTGCCTATCAATTCGTAGGTATTGTTGAGATTGTGTCTCAATATATTAACACAGTTTTCTCATTTGTCTTTTAGCTTTCAAATGTTTTTGTTAAAGGACTTAAGATGGAATGTATCTGTTTTTATCGTCTTCGTCTATTAGTGGGCGTGATCGCTTTTATTTGTGATAATCGTTATTTTCTACAACTTTTACGTATTTTAAAAGATTTGGATGTATGATTGGCTATAGGTAAATAAAGATTCAGTTGTGGACTCTGTGTATTTGCACATCGCGTCATATGCCGAAAAAGTAATTCTTATTGTGTTGCTCTTTACCCTAAAAAACATTCATTTGTCCGTCATCGTTCGCTCGTATTTGTACGATATAAACATGCAAGCTGCCAGTTCACTATCAATCAAAGGCCGGAAGCAGCTGCTTTAGTTTATTTTATTTATTTTCTTCTATGCTCTTGGTTTCCTAGCCATGTATGCATGCGTGTGTTTATGTGTGTTCATTCGATTGGTGGTTATTGTTGACTAAAACCAGAAAAGCGAAAATCACATCACTTGAAACGACGACGTATTATAGAATAAAACGATGTACAGAATAATATTCAATGTATACAGGTTTGTATGAACATGTATATATTTGTTATACGTATACATATATATATATATATATATATATATATATATATATATATATATATTCTTTTCTAAACGAATTCAAACATATATGTCAATAATTTTGCTGATATTCTTCTTTGAGTTAAAGCTATTGCTGTTGCCGCCGCTACTGTGTATGTGTGCATACGTGTCGTGCTGCTGTTTTTGTTACTATTCCGTACAACATACTATTATTAATTATACTCATTGTCGAATATTACAGATATACAAGATTTATCGTCACGTTTGTAAATTTTAAAAAGCGGTTCTTACGAGCGAAAAATGAAAAGTACGTGCGCGAATAGCACGAAAGAATAATTATACAGTCGGCTTAATTTTCAATTAATTTTCAGTTTTTACAGAAAGGCAAACTGCAAACTACAAACTAATAGCCCAAGACTATGATAAATGAGTCACGAGTTTCCTCATATAGTAAACGGGACATGGCTTTTGCAAACAGAAGAGTCCTTTCGGCGGATAGAATCCATTACTTACTCTTTGCTACGAGGCTATCAGGCAATGCTGTTGCTGCTATTTCGCTGCAGGCGTAGTCATCATGCCGATGAGAATTCAACAATTCAACAAATATAGCCTGCACTCACCTTGGAGTTTATTACATCCTATACAACCTGCGATAGAACTGTATAGTGCGCGACACTCAGAAGGACTTGACATAGCTCCACCTTTTCTCATCGATGATCGATCCGGAATCACTTCGTGAATCGATTTAAGCTTGTTTGTCCGTTTCGATTGTTTGCGT
The DNA here is from genome assembly GCA_000688735.1 of Glossina austeni. NCBI lineage: Eukaryota > Metazoa > Arthropoda > Insecta > Diptera > Glossinidae > Glossina > Glossina austeni. The sequence continues at coordinate 724,382 of KK502404.1, read as the reverse complement.
TCGGCCCACTAGCCGCAATTTTTGATGAAGCGATATTTTGACATGTTTTGACGAGCAAAAACTGTTAAAATAGTTCGGATCGGACCAATTTTTCGACCACTTTTCATATGAATCCGTGTTTTAAGAAGTCCTCACATGAATAACAGTTATAGCGAAATGGTGTAGGGGATTTAAAAGTCGACCGGGTCCCATTGTCGTGTTTTTACTTGCTTATCTTTGCACTGCGGTTTTCGTACGCATATATATATATTCGTAATGGCTTGTTAACGTACCTTCAATCGCCTCGATCAGCTAACCCGATTTTACGTTCAGTAGACAATATTGACATCAGTTTACTTACTTTCAATTCCTATTGCTTTGTGCAGAAAAGCCGGTATTTTCACCTACTGGGAGACAAATATCTATTCAGTCTATTCTCAGTCACATCAAAATGATTTTGAATGAATGCGAAATTCCATTCAATTCAATTTACTTCCAAGTAACTCGTAAATATCTATCACCTTTCAAGTTAAGATCTCTTAAGGCGGGTCAAACAAACAAAAACATTTTCTTAGTGCTTCCCGTTTATGAACGTGTTTATGGATCGATTTTGAACGTCTGCCTATATTCAACGTTAAGTTTTGTAATGGTCCCACGACTACGTACACAATTTCAATTCAGTTTTGATTAGTTTGCGAATTTCAACCGCGTATTATTGGATACGAAAACGGCTAAAGTGAAGCTGGACTCTTACATAAATTAAGAATACAAAGAACACTAATGTAGACTATGAAGCCTATTCCACGATGGCACAAATGGAATAACCGGATTAGTCCGCTCCATCATTCATCCTCTGCAAGTCTGGCACTTGTAATAAAAATATACAATATTCGTTATTGCTAATCGTGTATATGTGTCTGCATTTGCAACTGTACTGCATCCAACTGGTTGAGTATCCAAGATTCGGTCTAAGACGAGGATAGTTTTTTTTTTAATTCGCCAAAAGTAAAAGTTTTTTCTTTATTTATATCAGCTTAACACCACTCATTGAAAAGCTAACAAATTTTTTTTTCGTCTTCGTAATAAGTGTACACTGTTCACCCTCTTTACCTAAAATGCTGCACATATTGGTATAGATTCGTGTGTTCAAATGAAATGAACTTGTGAACAAAGTCACTGAGCGCTTCACAAATCTTTTCAAGCCGATGTCCTTAAGTGTATATGTTCATAAAATACTCTCTTCGTTTTAGCTTCCAATCAACAGACATTTTACTAGTTATTTTGTTCCGCTATAAGGTCACATGATAGCAAGCCTGGTCACCTTTCATCCTCATCGTTCCGACCGCAACAATTGGCTCCTATAAATTTTAACAAGCAACGGAAGGAAATAAGCAAGAGTAAGAGATCTACATCCAACCAATACGTGCAACCAATGAAAAATGCATTGTTGTTCCAGAATTAAGATAGGGAGGTGACATTTGATACACATCTCTTTGGTTTGCTGCATGCATTTCCGATTGGTTTTCGAACATTTAAAAGAAAAATTAATAAAAACCTCATACCTTTGCGCAGATATTTTTGTCATCATCATAAGTAATACAAGTATAATTGTCTTGGATACTATTCGACGATCTGATCGGCGTATAGGATCCTGGTCAGCATTATATATATAATTTTTTTTGTAAAGACTAGTTTTCAGAGAGAGACTAGCTCGATAGATCGAACAAAATGATAACGCAATAGTGATTTTTACTCTATCACACGCGTCTGTTGGTAGGTCAATAAAAACATAGGCTATATAGTCGCGAATCTCACATCTGATAGCGAAAATTTGTTTATTGGTAAAGTAATAGGTGTGCAAATAAATAAAAACACACTTGTTGCAAGACTTTAATAAGTGAAATACTTATCATCACTATTTACGATCCTTGCTTTTGCTGCAGATTTTTGTTCTCTTCGGTTAGCTCATGGGAAATTCCTTTTTCTTCTATATGCAATCGCACTGACTTATTGCTGACTATACGATAAGCTATTTTGAGCGTGTGTAGGATTTTCGTCAAGTGAGTCTTGAATTTTTTTCATTCAACACTCGAAAACGTTCATCGTCCTCAAGACTTAAATCTTTTGTACAAAATCTCGCAAACCACTTTCTAACTGTGCCATAGAGCTTGTTGCACTCACGTCCCAAGGGAACTTAAAATGCAGTTTTGCATCCGGATAGATACTGAAGGACAGCTTACAAACAGCTAAAACTCAGATCGCACAAACACTAATCTCTATACTATATATACTCAAGATGACGGAAGAAAAGAATTGCGTTCACCATGTTTTATAAAGCAACCAATTTTAGCACAGAGAATTTCCATGCATACCTATTGCTTAATTTAACCCCTTTTCAGTATAATCGCCTTCCTAATCGTAACCGCGAACTACTAGATTTTAGCTTTACATAAGTCCCTGAGTTCGCTTCAAACCGTTGTTTATGCTTCAGCTTACCTAAGGTAACATCCTAAGGTAACGTCTTTTTATTGTAAGTAGGATCGCATCTTAATTCTCTCACTTTTATAAGTCCAGAAAGGCTTGATTTCTCTGTCGCGAAAGTGGATATCCTATTATCCTTATTCCATAGCGTTTTAAGCTTGGGGGTATTTCGCCATCCACCCTTATTAAGCAACCCTTCGATCGGAGTACTTGTTTACCTGGATTCAACAAAGCATTTAAGGAAAAAACTTATGCAAAAAAATTATGAAAAGAGCCTCTGAAAATGATTGATTATTTGAATTATTCTACTGACTGCTAGCTATAGATTCAATTAGCTCAACCAGTAAAGTTATTGCAGACAACTGCTTAAGGTAAGATCTTGAGATCTTTTGAGAAATTTGTTAATTCTAAAACAATAGCCACCATATTTTCTTACTCGATGTCGTTTAATGTTGAATGTAAGTATTATCTGACGGCGTTCTGTCAAGTCATGTGCTGGTGCACTATGTCCTATTATATCAAATATTTTGTATTTTCAATCTTTCTCAAAAAACTGTTGCATTAACGTTGTGCTGGAAAAGCGCAAGCTCGCTTCCTTAGTCTATTGCTTAAAAGTGAAAGTAGATATGTTGTTGATAACTACTTCGAGGCATCGTCAAGTTGTATGAACGAACTGTTATTCGCTATCCAATTTTGTGCTATCACCGATCTATCCATCTGTAACTCTTTCCCCGTTTCCGTATGCTTTTCTCTAAAGGAAGTCAAGCGTAGCTAATACTTTAAAATGTAATTGTCATGTTTTTAACGCATTCTCTAGCGACTCACAAGCGGGAATGATTTTTAAAGTTCAATCTAACGGCTTTTCTTTACATTTATTGGAGGAGATAAGCGCTTGTCTACGTAATAATTTCTTTGAAATCCATCCGTCTGTACGAATTTTCCTTAAGTCCTGTACATTGAAGACGTTAAAGTGTTCATTGCTTTTCATGTGGACTCATTGCTTTACATCCGACTCCTTCAATCCATTCTAAAATGTTCGGTTACCTGGCGTTCTGGCACTTAGTTTTACGACATTAAAGAATTGCAAAGGATGCAAAAAGATTTCATTCTCAAGAAAGAGCTACTGAATATTCTATTGACTCCCATAAATTGCAGATGCTAGGCTGGAAGTCAGCGTTTTGTATTTCGCAGTTACGCTATTCAACAAGTAATGTTTGATTGTCCTGTGTTAACTTGTATTATATTAAAAGTCTTCGTAAACAAAGCTAGCCTTTAATAAACCTCGATCTAGGGACCGCGATGGTCCGATGCTCTCTGTTGTATTAATCTCTCCTTCTTCTATGAATGCCCCGTTGATTGACTTGAAGTAGTTTAAATGCAATACATTCTGTTCGCGTTTAGGAAACTGGTTTGGGGCCCATTAGTATTTTTATCGCTGTATGAAAACATATTGCTACTACTAAATAGCTCGGTCTTCACTAAAGAAACCTAAATTTATTCTAATTGTTGCCTTCTTACTTAAATTAATAAATGATATCATCGATTCGTCGTCCTTACTAAATGAGACAAACTTCACTGTTCTTTTTTCTAAAAAATTTACTTTCATCAGTGACTTACTTACAAATGTAAAACGATGTCAATCTTAAATTAAAGACTTTGACAATTGTTTTATGCCGTTTATGACGTTTTATGAAGACGTATTTGTCACTATTCATAATCATTTTATAATCAGTAGATATTTTTGTACCATTCGTGGTTTAAGTATATTTTTGTCATTGATGTTTCAAACGGGATGGCAAAATGAATAAAACTACATGCAGGATATACGTAATAATAGAAATACGACAAAAGAGAATTAGTGGTTACGGGCTACATATGTAAATAGTGTAAGTGTAAAAATTTTTGTAATATCAACATGACCTTTCAATCTCTTTCCTTGAACCGTAAATTTTTTACTTTCATTTATAGTGGCCTTTAAATCGCTCCGATCGAAACTTGATCAAAACCCGCTCCATTCAAGTTCACCAGATGTAAACATAACCATTCCACCAGCTGGTAGCACGCTACCATCATAAAGAAGAGCATAAAAATTAAATGCAGATATATATATATAGATATTGATATATGGATATATATATGGAACAAACAAACAGACCAACGTGTAAACTAATTTGCTAACGTCCGTACATATAAGCAAACACATATATCTACATACATAATATATATTAAATGCACGTATACAGCCAAGTAAACCAATATACAAACATAAGTATATGCAAATATATAATCACACACACACACACACACGCACACACACAAAGCAAAGACGTACCTGATATGAGAGCATATTTAGGCATGTAGCGAAACCCTGCAAAGGCAAAGTTGAAATAGAAGAAATCTACACAGGCACCGGACACATGAGCTCTTATATGACGTCAAAGGATGGGCCACAAGGCACCAGGGTAGCACTGACTACTTTCTGACGCAGCTGGTTAGCGGTCATGACTGTTGTCGGTAATATTTACACAAATTCGTTTACGAAAATGATCTTTTTTTCACTCGATATCCTGGCATAGAAGAAACGGTGGAACACGTTTTGGTCGAATGTCCACGTTTGCAATATTAGAGAAGCATGATCAAAGGTGTTATTGGCGAATGAATTAACCCACAGAGTTTTAACGCAAATACGACACGATCGCTCTGTCTGTAGAGCAGTGTCCAAGAGATCTGCACAACAATAATGATGAGCTAAGGCTCAGACGGTTCTCCCGACGGAATACTTAGCGGTAGTTGCGGGACTATCATCAGACGTGTGAGCGGGTTTTAGTGGGTGCAAGTCCCACACTGACTTCGGCTTTAAAAGACTTCCTCTCTTTAAAAAAAAAAAGCAAACACGCATAGACACAACGCAGACGGCAGTAATAAGTGTGCATCAAGAGAAAACTGCTAAGCGCTTGGCAGGCAGTTACGCATAGGTTGGGTGATCTGCAGGATCAGAGGGCGCAGAGCTTTCGTGAGATGCTTCCGGTGCTTCAAGTTCAGACATATTGCGAAGAATTGCTGTTGTCAGGCTGACCGATCAAAGGTCTTTTCGTGGATTTGGAGCGTAAGGCCACATTGTGAAAAATTCCAACAAGGAGCCTTCCTGAATGTTCTGCAAGGAGACGATGAGTTTGGATGCAAAGTAAGTGGAAGCACGTAGCAAACGCCAGCTACCCAAACGGGCGCTCGCAGGTAGGGGACGCAAATGAGAATAATGCAAATTAATTTCAATCACAGAGAACCAGCTCATGATCTGCTCCGGCAAACGATCATCGAGAAGTAGATAGGCATGGTAGATAGAGCGAAGTATATCGAAGCTTAGAACGGGGCTCACGGGTAACCGATGTGTCCGGAAAAACAGCGATCTGCGAGTAGACATCTACGGCCGTGAAAATGAACCAGTACTAGTAGTTATTGCGGCAGAGCTGCTGAGCATCTGCAAAAAAATCAGGCATAAGAAACCTTTGGCCGGATCGATTCCCAATGAGCCCTTTAAATATGATAAAAGCAATACAAAGGAGGTCAGATGCCTTCTCCAAAAGTGTTTAGAAGAGACGATCTCCTAATAAATGGAAGGTGCAGTCAGTAACTCTGAAGAATAATAAACCGCCGACCGAGCCCTCGTCATATCGGCCTCTTTGCCTGCTAAACACAATGGGCAATTTACTAGAGAGAGTCGTGTATAAACGCCTGCTGCTGGTGGCCTAGACAAGAGGAGCTCTCTCGGACAACCAGTACGGATTCAGAAGAACACGGTCTACGATAGACGCCACGAAACATATAACGGTGCTTGCCTCAGATGCTCGAATCGGAGACGGATTGAGGGGCAGCGACAAAGAGCTCTGTGCCGTGAATACACTCGGCGGGCAAAACGCATCTAATTCGACGGACTAGGGCAACATTCGTAAGACCCTCGTAAGAATGCAGGTTCCAGGATATATACTTGACATCACAGCAAAGTATTTTTCGAGCCGCCCGTTGGCGTACGATAGCAAAAATGGGATCAGTCCTTGGTTCTCTCATGTGGAATATAATGTACAACGGCATTTTTAAGCTACAATTGGATGCAACAGTTATAGGGTTTGCCGACGATATAACAATGGTCGTGATCGCAAAGTGCGTTGCACAGGTGAAAATAAACGCTAACGAAGCAGTCGCTAAAATAAAAGCGTGGTTAGAAGAAATCGGGCTAGAACTAACATAAGACAGAGACGGTGCTAATAAGCAGCCGAAAGCGTATGGAAACGTGTTGCATATGAGTCGAGCAACACAACTGCTGCTCTCAAATACTTTGGAGTCGTGCTAGACAATCGACTCAGCTATAAGCGACACGTGAATTACGTAGCAGAGAAAGCTGCTGCTATCCACCCGTTCTTGGTGATAATTATATCCATATATGCCAAATATTACAGGGCCGAAAACCACTAATGGAAAAATAATAGTTACAAGTAGACAGAGGTACTCACCGCAAAAGCGGTGTACCAAAAGTCGTCTTAGGACGCTAAGATAGATATGCGGATTTTAAGCAGTGTCGGAAGACGCCGTTCTTGTGATCGCAAGCGGCAATTGATATTTTGGCGGATGAAATACGGCGCATCCACGAACGGCGTGGCTGCAACGACCGCTCCCAAAAATCCATGATGAAAGAGGAGCGGCTAATGTCGAGGAGGACCTGGCAATCGTGATGGCAAAGAACAACAAAAGCAAGATAGATATTCGTGCTCATCCCAAATATAACACGCTAGACTGAAAGGTCACGCGGGGAGTACATTATTATCTCACCCCGCTCCTGACTGGTCATGGCTGCTTGCGGAAGTACCTGTACACCTGTATTGGGCCCGATAGCTCGGAGAGAAAGGCAGATGCAGGGCATTCTATCTTTCACTGCAAAAGGTTTGGAAATGGCGAACGCCAACTAGAACCCAATGAAATATTGAACATGGTAACTGGCAGCAATTCGCAAGTTCGTAAGCAGAATGCTCTAAGAACTACGGCGCTTAGAAAGACAGGCCATCGAGAGCAGAGCCAGTGGATGACAAAAATATTTCTAACACAATCCGTGAGAATTTCACACACACAGAACGGAAGGAAAAGCGAGAGCATACAATAGAAACAGCCAAACAAAGCGGAAAAGAAGAAAGTACATGGCCTTCTAATAAGAGGGGAATCTGTCACAATTAAAGCGTTGGCCGATGGCTACTACGTCGACGTCTTGAAGCAAATGAAGGCAGAGATAAAGACTGAACAAGAAGAAGGGTTTAACGCAGACAAGTTTCGAAAAATGAAAGCTCGGAACCCACTAGTTCAGCTTAAGAAAGGAGACGCCCAAGTAATCCCCAAAAGGCACTACAACGTACAATGGAAGAACCCATTATGTCGATGAAACTCGAACCGAAAGTCTTACTAGAAATGAAAGACGTGCATGAAGTAGTCGAAAAGGCAGAGATAATAGATGGCATTTTAAACACTGCAGGCGAACAAGACACTGGGTAGATTCGGACATGTAACATTAAGTAAGTATTGGACCCATCAAGCTAGTCCTAATTGGGATTACAGCATCATTAGCTATTAGCCTATCTATTGAAGATTATCAAAATCAGAATAGCATGGATTCAGTGCCGGATAAGGGAAAAGAGATCCAAAAAATAGGTTTTCGATCTCTAGTGGCAGATCACTTGATTAGAGATTGACGCAGAAAGGACTGCAGTTTAGTGTGCAAAAGATGCGGGGAATACAATTATCTAAATAAAAAACAATAACCTAGCATTTGGGAAAACAGAACAAACAAACGAAAACTTTGTTGTAGCGAACAGGGATTACCATTTACAGTTATTACTTCCCTCTAAACGTAGACTTGCAAATTTTTTCTAGAAACTTATCTGTTTTGGACGAGCACGTAAAAAAGTTCTCCTCACCAGTGAGTGCAGCAGGAACTTTTAATAGCCTGTGGAGCACGTTGAGAAAGCCTTGAACAAAGTATTTTCAACCGCAACAACTCTGTGAAAAATTATGTCAAGCGTGGACTAGCCAAAACAGGCGAAACGAAAACTTATATACAGCGTAGACTACATGCAAAGAGAAAGTATTACAAAGTAAACATATTCTGTGGAAGCTGGAGGCGGTTCAAAGGATGTGCACGTTGAGAATAATGTCGGGCTATCGCACAACTTCAAGGTCACCAGTAGCGGTCTTGGCAGCAATATTACTCATCGAGCTACTATTGAAGGAGCAGTTATGTATCCATAGTATCCTACTGGCGAAAAAAATTACAATGATGCCTGCAGACTTAAAACTGTGATCGAAGAGAGCATGTCGACAGAATGGCGGCAACGATGGAAAAACGGCTCGAAAACAAAATGGACCTACGCACTCATCTCAAAGGTAAAATAATAGGCGAAAGGGGAAACACGAAGCAGTTACTTTCTTCCTAACCCAGTTTTTCAATGGTCATGGAAATTTCTCGAGTTACCTGCTCCGTTTGAACTAGTAAACACGTAGAATATAGTTAGTTTCAACTTTTTTTATTAATAAGAAAGTGCTTTTTTTTGGTCAAAAATTCCACTTTTTCACTCAAGCATGCGTCAATTACACAAAAATCAATACTTTCCAAAAGCTCTACGTGTTTCACTAGATATAGGAGTAAAGGTAAAATGATTATTTTATTTGGTTTTTTAATGACATTTCGAACCGATTATGCTAGTTGTCGCAAAACCCCTTGCGCTAAAGAAGTCTCCAAAGTATGGCTGCTGTGTTGCCACTTTTTTAAATTTTTCAAAAAATAATTTTTTTTTCTAAAGCTTAAAGGTATGCTTAATAAAATCTTCTATTCAAAAAAAATTTGCGAAAATTCCTTTTTTAAGCTGTTACACTTGTCTATCCCCATAATAGGATACAAAGCTTTTTTAATTGCTTAGCCAATTAGCCATTAACTCATATCCAGGTCTCATATCTCAGATAACAGTTTACTTTCTATTGGTTCGGAGATTGCATCGCCTCCGACATTTGGGTGCATCACACTTCGCAGCCTATGTACTTGTCCATCCCGTTTTTATTTGTAGCATGGGGTTGCATGGCTACTAGCGGCGTCTACGCATGAAACGTTAAGGATACATAAATGGTGTGGAAAATATGCTTATGGATTCCTCAACGGGCATTTTTGATGTCACTAATTTAGACGGCGTCAGATTTCAGCAAAACAATTGCAATTCACAATTCCACAATTCCGCCATTGCTGTTAGACTAATCGGCGCAATTACTAAATCGCGATTTTCGCGATTTTTGCATCTATGGGACACTTTAGAGCCCCGAATTAGTGATTGCAGCGAATCTGCTAAACTCAAAATAGACTTAAAAAACGGTCAAGAGTAACGTGCCATAATCGCAGATGTATATAAAAGACTTGTGTGCAGTAGTTATAGACGATTGCTGCAGAGAAAAGGGGTTAGCGTACTGTTCATTTTTATCCGAAACATTTTCAGTCATACTTTCTCCACTTTATATTTTAATGTCTGCGTCTCTCATGCCGTGCTGTTTACGGAAAGGCATTTTTTCAGGACATTTGCCAGATACGTAATTAATTTAGTTAGATAACGTTTACTCGAAAACTGTAAATGTAATTTACGGGAGCAAGTAATAAAAGAAACGGAAAAAGTCAGTTATTATCAGGTAAGCATATTTCTTCTATAAATGTGAGTATGTATGCATACGGATATGGTTTAGCTCAAGTACATGAAAATATATGCGAAGAAGATGATGATTCAATAAAATTGATAAAATGTATAGCAAAAGATACATAAGTAACACCAAGTCATCATGTCATGTGGCAAATTTCTCCAAGCGAAATAATATAACATTACATCCTATCCATATTCATCATCATCATCATCATCGCCATACATAAATATTCATTACTTAGAAACCGCACAAAAACCACACCTACTCGCATTTGCGGTTTTAGTCGGTGTTCTGCGAATTTAATGCAATTAACCTCAATGTGAATGGTAATCGCTTTAATTTAGTTTAATTAGTGTAGTTCTTTGTGTTCTTATATCGGTATATGTGCATCTACGCAAGCAGTTGTTTTCATTAATATACGTACATACATTCTTTCTATTCATTGTCTGCCATTCAACAGCTTCATCGGAAAAAGTACGCATTTTTAAGACTTTAAATCTTAGGTATACCCCCAAGTATCCATCATTACCGTTATTAGATTACCTATGCGGGAAGTATGACACAAGTTTGAGCACCTCACACATAACTAGAAAACTTGAATGTTATTGAAAAAATAAATTAAATGTGGCCGTTATCTGATCTAAACCACTGTTAATGAAAGATATAAGTATTTGCGTCCCGTTGGTGTAAGCAGAGCTGAAAGTTTATACACTATCTACTATATACGTCCAGACTTCATAACAAAATCAATAAGAATGCGATTAGAATGCAATTTAAGTTCCATCTGTCTGACGTCGGATGAAAGCTGTGTATACGGTTCGGCCAATTTGAACAAACGTTGTTATATAAGCGAGAAGCAAGCGACCGGTACAACAGTAAACTGATTAATAAGAACTTAAATAAAAAAAAATGCCACACACGAACGCTATGCACAGGTTACGGACTATTTTTGTAAAAAAATACACAGGTAAAGTTTCACACCAGATAAACACGGAACTAAAAGGTTTTTTGTTGCGAAATATCCGTAAAATTTCGCAATTTGCTTGAAAGTCTACTAAGATATAAAACAAGAGAGAAAAATATTTTTTACATTTTTTGAAATTAACTCCTGAAATTTGTTCCGCACGCCCGCTAGGCTGTGGCCACCTCTATGTATCTTTGTCTTTCCTCACTACTTTCCGATCGTCACCATATTGTGCGTGTAGAGGACATTGTCTGAGTCGTTCATCATATGAAAAAAATAAATAAACAAATAATTTGCTTTAACAACGTGTGTAAATAAGTGACATTTTTTCCCAAAACTTATTCCCGGTTGGTGCAATTTCACTAGTCAAGATTACATCTTAAGAAGAAATTCGATTCAATTTGATATAAATCACAAGATTCCAGCATCAAACGCATATACAAAAGTACAAAGAGCGAAACGGATTAGAGCAGATACAGCGAAATACCTAGCCATTCTAACATTTCATTCAAGATTGAGATTATAAGAATCTTAGGGACATTTTGTATATCTATTGTCAATAGATATACTGCTCGCTATTTCATTTTCACGTCGCATTCTCTCAAACGTTTCCAAAGCAGAAACATATCCTTTTCTGTGCTTTTACGTGAATATGTGCCATGGTATGCATAGAAGTGTGTATATACACAAAAAGAGGGAAACACAGGTATGTATGCAGCAAATATAATTTGTTTTCTTTACAGCGTTTATTTTGAAGAACTGAATTGAACTCCACATTCCATGTTCGACAAATGCTTTGATAAATTTCAATAAAAATTTTCATATCAAGAAATACGAAGAAATCTTTTATTATTAAACGAAATATGTTGTAGTTTATCACATTCATCTTTATGTCACTTACTAATTTTATTTATATATTTATTAGTTTTAGTTGCTCACACATATATATTTGACATATTTTATCCAATTTTCCATATCTCGCATGGCTTATTCTACGCGCCGTCCACTCATGTTATATTGTAACGTAAACGCGTCTTTTGTGGACTTACATTATTTATTCAATTCCTTTCAAAGTTAAGTTCGTGCCACTGAACTGCGATTTTTAGGATAGTGCAGATTTTATTCACAATTCTTAAGAGATCTCTTTGCTAATTATTTACAGGAACTTATATGTACATTGAATTAATTCTTGCTTTGGTTTTCTCCGTTCGAATATTGCAATTCAAGTCTCTTGACTCGACTCTCTCGGCTCACTTCCGATTCACTTTTCGACTAACTTTACCTTCGGCAACTATTCTGCTTATATACACTTTTACAAGCAAATTACTATCACCTAAATTCATCGCGACACACAGACGTGCCACGAGTGTTCTTGGTTTTCCCTTTCCACTAATTTTCTTAAAAACTAAAATCATCAAATATGGCATTTGCGTAACAGCATTTACTTCGCTTATATTATCGCAAGACGCAACCCATAGCGTTTGTAAAAACCTTTGTTGCCTTAAAGCCTTAATTGCATGAAAGCATTTCAACGAGGTGGTCTCCAAAAAAATAGGCTTACGTGGTCCAAACCTGCCAAAAATAATTTCTCTCACAAATTGTTATTATGTGGTCATTTTCATCGTGGAATGTTAATAATTAGACGTTTTTATTATGTTTTTCGCCTACTTTTCGTAGGAACATTTGCATGGAACGAACTACAAAGCATTGTTGTGATCCAACTTTCTCACGCCAGCTTAATTGCGACTTGTAGACGGAATGCAAATACATATAGGCAGACGTGGGACAGACAGATGTCTATTTATCGTTCCAGCCGGACAAGAGACAAGCTTAAATCAGAAGATTAAAAGATGAGCATAGCTTTAATTCTGCTGGAAGATATACAGGTATTCCCACTAACTTAATAATCTCTATATTACCTTCTTTCGATTGTAAGGCAATTGTAAATTTTTCAAAAATTCAATTTTTTTTATTGACTTAAGTAACCCTTTCAATAGTCAAAAGTGTCAAGAAAAGATAACTCTGGTTGCGGAAAAATTTTAAATGATCAAAAAATTTGCATTTTTGCAATGATGAAACATGAGTATGGTGTTATTTTAATTTCATGGGGACGTATAAAGTTGATAGATCTTCGGTAAATCAGCTATCCTTTCCAACGTACCAAAGCGTAGCACATCGAGGTTGCTTCATATCTTCGTCAACTGTGGTTCCATCGTTACTTCCCAAAATGGGAAGTAAATGAACGGTATTGAACACTTTAATCGGAATCCCAATGTTCTTCCCCAGTTCTGAGTGGCCTGTACAGGTCACTTTCAGTTTCCGTATCACATAATATTTGCAAATTTTCTATGTCTGGGTTATCACTACTTTTGCTCTCTGTAACATTTTCGATCTCAAATTTTTCGTTTTCGTTGCAACCTAGCACATAACATCGTAACATTTTATGCATTTCGTTAACGAATGTCCTCCTGAGTGGCCGAGTAGGCTACGAATCTCGACTAACAACCCAACAAATGGTCGTGGGTTCAAATCTCTAGTGCTGTAGAGTTTTCAATAAAGCGGCCTTAGACGTTAGTGTTTTAAAACTTTAGTCTTACAATCGACTTCTCTGGCTAAATTAAATATAGTAACAATAATTATAATTATAAATACGAACTTGTAAAAACAACCACGAACGATACCATCGCACATATGTGTACGTTTGTAAATTCCTTATAAAATGAAAAGTAACTGCGATTCCTTCCTTAAAATTTTTGGGAATTAGTGCAATTACGTATATTTAAGGTATTTATTTTTATTAAATATTATCGCTTTGCTTAAGTAATTCAACAACACTGACTGTCGAGAAATTCCTTAAATTTTTTTTTATATCTTTAAACATCAGAAATACCGTTATCAGCGCAGCGAAACCCTCAAATTTTTACTTCCCTTGAGGGATTTTGTAGTGAATAAGTTAATGCAAATTTGTGCACTACAAGATTTATCATACAAAGAGCCCTTGAACGATAAGGTTGCTCGTAGTATTTAAACTGCTGCAGAGTTGGAAAGGTTCGAAGGCAAATTTTTGAATTATACCGGTTGCAATACGAAATGGCCGCAGCAGAATGTTATGAAAATAAATATGAGTGAGGTATTAGGAAACTAATTTCGGATAAGATTATGGAGAGAACGAACGATTGGTTTACCACGGAAGAGGCCTGCAGCGAGCGTGGACGCTGTCTCCCGGGCTTTACGTTGAGAGTCTTATTGTACGAAAAAACACAATTCATCAATAATTTATATAATTGTTTAATTCTAAAATATAAGGAATATAATAACAAGCAAGGAAAGTGAATTCGTTCGGGACCGAATCTTTTATACCCATCACCGTTTACCCCAAGAAAAGACAAAAGAAGTAAAAGAAGAAAGTTCTCTTGCTCTGTAGCATGGAGTCGGCGCAGTTGAGGCATGTGGGCGTTATAGGCGTGTCCTTTGAAACGTTTAGGTCAATTCCAAATTCCTTTGCAAATTTTTAGGCGATATCTTCATTTTGGCTAATGGGAGAATGTTTACCATAAATACTAGAAACTTGCGTAAATATACAGATGGACAGGCGAACAGGTTTAGATGCATTCAAGAGTTGTAACTGGCCTAGTATTTGTGCTATAAAGGTACCGAAAAAATAATTAAATTTTGTTACACTATAATATTG